>JAQQAE010020739.1:0-10619 GCA_029823295.1 Pseudamia nigra | reverse complement strand
AGCAGGGTCCTTGAGGGTTCATGGGAGTTTGCCCAACCAGTCTACATGTGTTTTGTGGATTTGGAGAAGGCATTTGACTGTGTCCCTTGGAGAGTTCTGTGGGGAGTGCTCTGGGAATATGGGGTGCCAGACGCACTGATTAGGGCTGTTTGGTCCCTGTATGACCGGCGCCAGACTCTGGTCCACGTTGCCAGCAGTAAATCGGACTCATTTCTGGTGAGGGTTGGACTCCGCCAGGGCTGCCTTTTGTCACCGATTCTGTTCATAATCTTTATGGACACAATTCCTAGGCGCAGCCAGGGTGTTGAGGGGGACCGGTTGTGTGACCTCAGCATTGGATCTCTGCTTTTCACAGATGATGTGATTCTGTTGGCTTCATTATGCCATGGCCTACAGCTCTCACTGGAGCGCTTTGCAGCAAAATGTGAAGCGGCTGGGATGAGAATCAGCACCTCCAAATCTGAGATCATGGTCCTCAGCAGAAAAAGGGTGGAGTGCTCTCTCCGGGTCAGGCATGGGGTCCTCCCTCAAACTGAGGAGTTTAAGTATCTTGGAGTCTAGTTCACAAGTGAGGGAAGAATGGAACGGGAGATCGACAGGCGGATCGGTGCGGTGTCTGCAGAGATGCGGACTCTGCATCGGTCCGTCATGGTGAAGAAGGAGCTGAGCCGAACGGCGAAGCTCTCAATTTACTGGTCGATCTACATTCCTACCCTCACCTATGGTCATGAGCTTTGGGTCATGACCGAAAGAAAAAGATCCAGGTTACAAGCGGCTAAAATAAGCTTCCTCCGCAGGGTGACTGGGCTCTCCCTTAGAGATAGGGTGAGGAGCTCGGTCATCCAGGAGGGATTCAGAGTAAAGCCGCTGCTCCTCCGTGTCGAGAGGAGGCAGATGAGGTGGTTTGGATATCTGGTCCGGATGTCTCCTGGACGCCTCCCTGGGAAGGTGTTCCGGGCACGTCCCGCTGGGAGGAGGCCCCAGGGAAGGCCCAGGACACGCTGGAGGGACTATGTGTCTCGGCTGGCCTGGGATTGCCTTGGGGTCCCCCAACAAGAGCTGGATGATGTAGCTGGGGAGAGGGATGTCTGGGCTTCCCTGCTCTAGCTGCTGGCCCCATGACCCAACCCCACAGATAAGCGGTAGAAGATGGATGGATGGATACAATGCTACAGTCTGACTCCGCAGGTGAGTGGAGTTTCCATAGAAACATGTTAATTAAAGCTCAGCATCACAGATATATGTCAGAATATTTACAACAATATTGTAATCTTCTTGTTTTGGCTATTCCCTTTAGGGGTCACCACAGCAAATCACCTGCTTCCATCAATTAGATTCAGAACTTTGCATATTTATTGTAGCTAAACTTCAGCATTGGATGCCCTTCTCGCCACAACTCTCTTCATTATTTCGGCTTTGGGACCAGCATTAGGCTTTTGATTCCAAAGAACTGGATATCTTGATAATGGTACAAAAATTAAAGTTGGACCACCAGATCACTTATTAGAGAATCCAAATAAAATGTATGAGACCATGACGACTCATGACAAAAATACATTACTGTTACTCATGCCCTTGTGCTGCACTGTGTCCATCTTTTTACACAAATTCATGATTGTGTATTCATTTCCTGGGTTCCATTCACTAGACCTGACTGGCGAAACAAGACAGCGGCACAGTTAAAAGCAGTAAACGTCACAGCCACTGACAGCTCTAGAGCTTTCTGTTTAGTTATGTTGGTTAGCGGCAGAGTTAGTGGCAATCCTATTATTCAGTTTTATTTTGTTAGGTTAGTTGACTGTGTGTAAAGTTAAATGACTACGTGTTAGGTTAAGGGAGAAGTTGCGGTCAGATGGTGACCTGCTTGGCTGGTCTGCAGGCTTCTTCCTCTTTTTTTTGCCTGGGCCCTCTACTGCTCTACTTTCTGTAAAATTGGTTGTGAAAATGATTTTGAGTTAAAAGCTGTGTTAACTCTGCTGCACATGTGTAGCATCTCATGTGTTATGGTCTCTTTGAACCAAGTGTATTTTTGAGGTTGAAACAATTACCTTAGTATTTTGAGAGAGAAGTCCAATGTAACTCTAAGGCCGGCCGCACACAGAAAGACGTGACTCATCTCAACTCAATGTACCTGGAAATCAGCTTGATGTGCAGCAGTTCCCGACCCAGATTTTTCAGTCTTGATGATGTCCCGACAGAAATCGTGCCGATTCAACATGTTGAATCACCAGGACTCCGACTTCGCAACTTTTATCATTGGTGGACATGTGTGTCACAACCGGTCACAACACAATCACTGTTTACTGCTAATAGATGGTGCCAGTTCCCAGGCATGAGTCGTGGTGTTAATCTGCAGCTGTGTGCGAGGTTCCTTCAATCATGACTGATCCTCACTCAACTCATAGAGTTGAGTGAGGATCAGTCGCACTTCTCTGTGTGCGACCAGCCTAAGGGAGTCAGGGCTTCTTGGAGATGAATGAATGCAGTGGCTTCCGATGGTATTGTGACTTTAAATTATTTCTGCATCGGCTTCACTGCACAGCTCTGGTCCTTGCCCACTGGTTGAGTCCAATTCTTACATCCTATGGAAACATTTAGATAAAGACTATGCATGCACTTTTTGATCCCTTAAGTCTTTTATTGTTTTCTGCATGGAACAGTGACCGCAAAACCAGTCGTGCAGTTCGCCAACTGTGGCTCAATCTTTGTGAAAAAAGATCATAAAGCACTTATATAGTAAAAGAGATACTGTAACATGTGCCATTTGAAATTGTTGTATCACTAAATATAAAACGTATGCCTAGTTTTGCCTAGTTTTTTTAACTTTTGGTATAACAGTTTTACACATTGTATAGGTACTTCTACCTTTTGTGACTTGTGCCTAAAGAAATATATTTCAATATGTTAGGATCTGGCCTTCAAGAGACTGAGAGATGTAATGACTGATATCTTTCAAACGCTGAAAAACAATCTGCAGACTCAGTGAGACATAGTCTCACAGAGGATATGCCTCCTGGCGCTGCAGGAAGGAGTTGGATGTAGGTGGATAAGGGTGGAAGGCAGGGGCAGAGAGAGCAGCATCCCTGGCATCCCTGACACAGAACTGCAGTCTGTTTGGATTACATCACATACATCTTTCAGACACATTACCTCTTTGACTGGGAAGAAGGGAGGGGGTGATAGTGGAGAAAGGGAATCGAGGGACAGAGAAAAAAAGTGTGTGGGTGAGAACACAGAGGCGAGGATGGAGAGAAATAGCTAGGGAGAGAGGAGAGAGGGAAGTAGGGCAAAGTGGCAGAGCACAATTTATTATGGTTCCTTTTTACTTGGAGAGAGCCCAGGAGCGAATGGCAGTGTGAAATATTCAGAGAGGGACCAGGAACAGAAACACTGGCTCTCGGTGACGTAACGCAGCTGCAATGCTGGAACAACGCCCACAGAACTATGTTCTGCTTAATGCGTTGTTTGTACGACCAGCTTTGATATTCATTTCCAAAGTTCTGAGACAATGACAAATGTAACCTAACACAGCAGGTTTCCTGAGAAAGCCATTCCAAAAATATCTCATTGGTTGCATCTCAGTAAATTGTTTGATATATAAAAAAATGACCCAGTGATGGGTTCACACAAAGAATCAAAGTGAATATTGGCATTTGAACTTCAAATAAAAGTTTTTCCCTCCTCTGAATGGATATGACTTTGTGGTGCTGTCACGTTTCATCCATCACCCTTCCTTCACAGCATCTCTACCTCAATCCTTCTACCATTACCTCTGTCATCCCTTGCCATTTCTCTCCTCCCAAGTTTGTCTTTCACCTCGTTCAGCCTTTAATCAAACCTTACCCCTCTATCTCTTGTCACTGTTACCACTACAAGGTCATTCGTTCAATCATTGCCTCTCTTATCCAGTCAAATTTACTTTTCCCCACCTCAATCCCAACGGACTCTGCTTCCAATATGTCCTGGGGCATGTAGAGGAGAATGTGTGTATTTGTGTGTATGTACGGGGGGAGCACCAATATGGATGACTTCATTTAGGGGGGCTATTAACAGAGCATGTCCCTGGGCGGTGAACCTCTCGTAGAAATCCTCTCCAGAGAGACAGTGAACGGAGGAAATAGAATGGAAAGCGTTTGAAGGCTTGAAGCGGAACAGAGAAGTCAATGAATGCGTAAAGGGTGTTTGTATACAATTTAAAAGTCAGATTTGATAACTGTGCCCCGAATAATGGTTCAAATGGGCTGTAAAAAGTCCCATGTCTCTGGATTGCAGAGGTGTTGTAGAATAATGATCAGTACTAGGCCTCGTATGTGTGATCTACTGTATGATTTAACCTTGTAGGTGCATACACACAGTGCATGTATTGTGCACATTCAGTTTTGTGTGTATGTGAAGTGTATCACTAATATTGCCACATTATTCTAGGTAGACACAGTTCCCAGCAGCCCTGTTTTACTGTCAGGTTGCCTGCATGACTGATGATGCTCATAATATAGTAGTGATGTTGTGTGGCCATCAATCATCTGATCAAGAGGGAGAAATATATAAACGAAATTGCATGCAGTGAATCACCAGTTGCAGTCACTTTTATCTGAACATTCGTACCACAATTTAAGGAGATTTCGGGTGTATTTGTTATTGTCTGTGAGGAGGCAGTGAAATCAGCTGTCTATGTTTGGGAATATTGTGGGCCATCAGAGACATTGCAACATTGAATATGTAAAGCCAAGGTAGATTTTGTCTGAACATTAAGAAAACAATCAAGACAATGCTCACAAATTAACAAAATAATCACGACAGTAATGAAAATACATAAACTAACCAAGAAAAACAAACATTAACCAAATAACCAGAAAAATGATAAAAAACAAATAAAAAAATAGCTAAATTTAACCATGTAATGGAGAAAGTGAACAAAAATGATCAAAAAAGGAATAAAACAAACAAAAAGGGCAGAAGTAAGCAACAAAATGAGTAAAAAAGATACCAAATAATCAATAAAAATAAACAAAAATGAAGACAATAATCAACAAAATAAGCGGAATAACAAAGAAAATGAATAAAAATGGATTTGAAATATTAAGAAAATGGGTAAAAATAAGTAGCATCTGCAAGAAAATGAACAAAAAGGAAGAAAATAATCAAGAAACTGAAGAAAATAAATATGTGAATGAAACAAAACAAGTGACAAAATTAACTTAAAATAAGTAAAGCAGTCGATTTATGCCTATGTGTAAAGCTATCAGTTGGATTCAGAATTGTCAACATCGCTACTGTTCACAGTGTGTAAATATGTCAGATATAATACTCCAACAGACATATTTAAAGCAAGCAAATCATCTGAGTCTAAGAGTCACAGACTAATATTTCATTGGTTCTGCCTGTAGCTGTCACTATGGCATGAATTCATTGTGGTATCATTTCAGTATGTTTTTTTCTACATTTTAATATATAGGGATGGATGCTATAAACTTAGAAACGTACATAACAGTTTCCTGTGTAATGTGTCACAGTATTTGTAGCTATCTCTAATTTCCATGGCTTATCCCCAGGAGAGCTTTTAAACAGACATAAAACACACATTAAATCACGTAAGCATACATATAATAATAATGATTTATTTATAGGTGCCTTTCGGGACAATCAAAGTCTCTGTACAAAAACGAGTGGGTGGGATGGTGAACTAGGGTGGGTTATGTTTTTGCCTGCGCTTGTCCATCTGTCTGCTAGTTAGGTAATTAGCAAGATTACTTAAAAAGTAAGGAACAGATTTTGATGAAATTTCTAGCATAGGTGTGTGACGGGACAAGGAACAGATGATGACATTTTGGTAGTGATCTGAATCATTAATTAAGCACATGGTGTTTTTTTGCCCTGACCAATCAAAATCCAGGAGTGGGACACAGGAAGAAAACACTAAACTTCTCTGCACCGTGATGGAGGAGAAACTGACTGACAATTGATTTATGATCTAAAACTGAAGGATTTCCATGATTTTTATGAAGGAAGCAAACTTCCAGAACATCCATTACAGTTTGAAAAATTACTGTGTGAAAAGGACATTTTTATGTGTCACTGGGATGCAGCTACAAATGAACCTCCAGTTCATTCATCTGATTACTCTGTGACTACATGAGTGTAAACAGTGAACTTAGAAGTGCATTGTGTGTTGGGATGTCATTAAATTCAAGGTTGGGATGTCATTAAATTCAAGGCTGCCCTCTGTAGTGTACCCCAACCCAACACTCACTTCACAGACAATGACTCAATGAATCACTGACACTGAATCCAATCTCTAAATAAGCTTCATCTTGATAAATCAAGATTTTAGTTTTAATCGGCCATTTTCTCTCCTGAAAAAATCTTAAGCCACTATTTTGTGAGCTAAATATAGCAGTATTTCAATATGTGGATCTCTGTGGGCACTAAAAACGTTCCTTGTGGAGACAGGCCCTAATAATGTCATATGGGGGAAATGAGCTGCCTTGGCAATGGTCTGCTATCTTGTTTGACTGATGGAAAAGAAAAAAAGAAATCAGAAGCCACTTATAACATCAGTTATGAACAGGTAGTGTATGACCAGTAAGTATGACAACAAGAGACGCGGTTCTGAGACCATGTGACATGTCTGATGAATGAAAAGAGTCAAAAATCGCTTTTGATTTTTGTTTCATTCAGAGATTAATACAGAAATACTGTTGGCATACAACTCCTCTCACTAGCAGAATAGAGGAAGACTGAACATGCGGTATAGGATAGATCAAGAGTAGGCCTTGAGGCAAAACATGGTACACACTTTCACATACCATTTCCTCACCTCCAGCTGTGAAGCAGTGAGAAAGCAGGTGTATAGTGAGAGAACAGACGGAAAGGAGGCGCAGGTGAGGCGTCAGAGGAGAAATGAGGTGACAGAGACAGGAAACTGAGCCTCATTGTAAATAACACATTTATTTAACTGCCTGCACAGGACGTACCATCCACTAGACATATGTGCTTACTACAAAGACCTGTATTTCTCTCCAATCTCTCCACATGCTCTTCCTCATCTTGCTGGCCTGTGGGTGTGTGACAGTACATGGGTGCGGGTAAATGAGAATCAATAGACTTAAAAAAAAGGCGAACACTCCTCTCCCACTGCATTGATTCTCAGTTCCTTGGGGTAATGGTCCTAATGTTGTAGGTTCTGACCTCACACACAGAACAGCTTTAATTAAGAGAGAGGCTCCTGCCGTCCACCAGCCTTTTATAACTGCATAGAAAAAGTGCAGGACATTTTTTGTAGATGTCTGTCTAGATTTAAATGCAGTCCTTACTGCAAAATATGGTAAAGTGTGACTTTATGTACATTACATGTTGGTCTTTGCAGGTATAAGAAAAGAAATGCTCCAGAAATCTAGGTTAATTAGCACGGATCACTGGCTAAAACACAAAAAATAAAAAAGACACAAAAGAAGCAAAAGGATTCAACATTTTTAAAATGAAATAAAAGATAAAAAAGACATAACAACACTAGTTTGTACATAAGCACTGAAGACATCCAAACTGAAAGAACACATGAAATTATGCTTAAGAAAACTAATGATGGCCTGTGTTTTCCCTTTACATAAAGGAGCAGTCTATGATGCTAGGAATTTAGCTAGTAGCTGATCATTTGTAGTGGTTCACTGTAAATGATTAGATGGGCGACCTGCCTGTTAACACGGCTTACAACCTCATAGGTGCTTGAACTCATGCACTAACTTGCAGAGTTGAAAACAGTCATACAGGTAGCTACTACAGAGCTACTGTAGCTTATCTAACAACAGGATGACCAAGGAAAGACAGGCTGTATTTCAGAATCCTGCAACATCTGGTATCCGTAAGAAAAGAACTAAATGATGAACAGGCATGCTAGTGTGACAGCTGTGAGGTTGTAGACTGTGATGACTGGCAGGTCGCCTATTTAATCATTTGTATCAGTCTGCCACAAATGAACAGCTACTAGACAGTTTCAAAAAATCATAGACAGCACCTTTAACTGAATGTTTCTTGCCATAATGTGGATTTGCATTATCGCAGCACCAACAGAACTATTGACTTTGTACACACCCTTTCTCTGCACAAGACAATTGATTGTCTAAAACACTTTAAAAAGGCAAGCAATGGTGCAAATTAACTCTTGACAAGGCACACCTGTAATTTAAAACTGTGCAAAGTTGAGGCTACATTGACAAGATTTAAAATATACAATTGCAATCTGTGTTCTTTCACAATTTTTGCTTACTACATAATTCCATATGTGTTCTTTCACATGTCTTCAGTATTAATATACAGTGTTGAAAATAGTAAAAGTAAAGAAAAACCTATGGAGGATAAGACGTGCCCAAACACTTTGGCTGCTAGCATATCCCATGATAATGCAATAATAGTCACTTTATTGCCCAGTTTTATATTTTGAAGTTTGTTTTTGTGTCCTTATTATTACAGCTTACAAAAGAGTGTATAAATCCAACAATCCCTCACGTCAAGCGTCACCGTCTGACCCTGAGGCTGCACCTGACACTGTTATTGTCTGAATATAGCAAAGCAGCAGCACGGGACGTACAGAGAACCTCACCACATGACCTGCTTAAAGTAAAAAAAAAAAAAAATAGGAAGAGGAAATTAGACCAATCTGGCTTGTGGAAAGCGTCTGACCTCTGAGACTGGCAATCAAACACACCCACACACCCACATGCATTCCACCACTCTTATTTATTGGCTGATCTAATGACAGTTTCTCTTTAGGTCAGAGGCAAGAAATGTCAGACCAATTAACAACACGACGCAGGAGAAGGGGGATGCTGCTACACATACATAGCAGACAAAGAGGGATGGGATGCTATAAGAGTATTTGATGCTTTGCAATTTACTCAGCCTTTATAAACCAGAAACGACACATTGTCTCTGAAGTGCATTATTGTTTCCCTGCCGTTGTCCTAATGTTAAAAACAGAGCTCACGGTGCACAGCGATGGTGAGATGAATGAATAAATCCAAACAAAAACATAAAGGAAGACAAACTAATGTTGATGCTGGGGTGTAATGATTCAAGTTTTCACCCTCTCTGTGCTTCCATACACACTCTCTCACGCAATAAATGGATGGAAATGAGAGGCAATAAAAGGACGAGATGAAATCATTTTCAAAGGCACTATATTTATTTTCCTCCCATCTTCCTCATTAAATGTTGTGCTCTGTCGATGATAACCAACACATAGACACACAAGCCTCCGTGTGCCCATAGAGACTCGCTATGACGTGAACATGAAGACATATTGACGCACTTACACAGAGAATTCAGTCCATTAACTAAGAAAAAAACAGAAACAGAGAAAAACAAAGAAATGAATAAACCATTAAAGAGACATAGGGATACACACGTGGTGTGTGCACATAGGTGTGTATTTTCCATGTATACTATGGACAAAGTGACCGTGACGTCACCCATTGGTTTCTGAAGGGCCATTTGAGGCCAATCGACTTGTCACTTCCTGGCTGGCATCTTGGAGCCAAAAACAGGATGTAACCATATTTGGACGAACAGTGGGGCTTACGAAGCATTCATGGCAAGGGAATCATAGGAGAGCTAATATTAGCCACTATCTTACTGTTGCAGTAAAACTTCACCACACAGTGTCAAACAAAGTCATATCACAGTGTTGTTAATGTAAACACTTACCCACAGTTGCAGTTGAGTATGTAAAATGATGAACAAATTGAATAAATAGAACATATGAAGGTCTGAATCGGTCCGACTTCGCTATAGCGAGCTGCTGCTACAGCAACATGTCAATCAAACCCCAGAATAGTAGTAATTTGTCGGATTATTTGCCGTAATATCTTAATAACGAAGCAAAAAGTTAAAGATGGACTATCACATTACTTATTAGAAAGAGCAAATACACCTTTGAGACCATGATGAATCATGAAAAAAATTTATTCGCTTAGTATTTTCAGATCGAAGCCCCATGTACTGTATCTCTGTGGGGAAAAAAGCTTCTTAGAGCCAGACGATCGATTCCCCAGCGGCCAAGCGGTGGGATTACAACATAAAGTTACTTCTGCATTGGCCTCACTGAACAGCCCTGGTTGTTGCCCCTTGGTATTTTCGGAGGATGGACGGATTTGTCACACTCAGTATTAGTAAAATACATATCAAGGTCAGGCCGATGATCCTGAGCTTGGATAATCCAAGTCTGCTTCAGGTGCCCTCACTTCCTCTTCTACTGTGGGTTCTAATCAAGTGCCCTGCTGTGACACATTTGAAGGCTCTTTCCGTAATGTCTGTTTGATACATCGCACAGTCTAGTAATTCGTACGTACAGGGGCTCCCAGTTGGCAGTTTCCCACAGGTGTGTATTTGGCACTCTGTCGAACCACTTCAGGTGGAAGATCTGTCAGAGACTTACTGATGAATGTTCCTTGAGGTGCTGGTGGTGACTCTCCATGTTTCAGAACCAAACATGAGAACCCAAGGCATGTGGCTTTTTCTTCCATCAACTGGACTGGAAATTTGGTGGAACTAACACCTCTTAGGGTATATCCTGAACATTTCCTGGGCCACTCACACCCTCCCCTCTGTCACCCTCCACAGAGCGA
>JAQQAE010020738.1:0-10620 GCA_029823295.1 Pseudamia nigra | reverse complement strand
CTCGAATTGTGAAGCGCCTAGAGATAATCGGCGATTATGATTGGCGCTATACAAATAAAGATTGATTGATTGAACATTTTTACGCCAATTTTTACACTTTTACTGCAAATAAATATCAGCTCCAAATATCGGTTATCGGCCTCCTTAACTACTAATAATCGGTATCAGCCCAGAAAAATCCATACCGGTCGATCACTAATAAACATGCATTTCTTCATCAGTATTAAGTGTTACCACCCTTTGCACTTGACATGTTTTGAACTTTCTGGGACAGAAACTATGAGCTGTAGTGACTTACACCAGGCTTTATATTGTTTGTGCTTCTTCTTGCCACATGAATGGGCGTCGTGCTAAAGATGAACTTTTTGCCTCTTGAAACTATTTAGTCCTGATTTTTTTATGTTTGTATTGTGCCCATATTTTCTGTGTTTTTAATTACAATTCTACAAAAACAAAGAAAAACCCAAAGGTGTACATATATTTTAAGTTCAACCTGTGTCAATATTAACAAAGTATATTCATATAAACCTGATAACAAGATGAGAGAAGACAACACACCCAAGGTGCCTCAAGCCTTTGCACAATACTATACACCAATATGTTGTGGTTATTTGGTTTGTGTGTCTCATACCATATGAGAAACGTTCAATGTGAAGCTGTTGAACCGATTAAGTGAAGATACCTGTATTTGACAGTTAAGTAAGTTGGCAAGTCATTTGGGGTGTCGTCTGAAATATATGAGCACCACAACATTTTGGCAGTGTCTGATCTTCATGCACATTCCTCAAATTTCTACAGAAATATCCAGTAGACACATATCCACAGTGAGACATTCAGAGCAAACAAATGGTATTCTGTCTATAATATCTATGTCACTTAACATTTGTTGCTCTCTTATTCCCGGCGCATTAGATTTATTAAACGAGAAAAATACCAACTTCTTTGAAAAGCACAAGGTCCACTCAGAAAGCTGCAGTAATTGTGCAATTTAGGGACCTTAGCAAAGTGAACCACAAAATTGCCCCACATACACTGCTTTCAAAGAATCACAACCTTGAATTTTTCAGAGCTGATGCACAACTCAAACTGCTTTAAAATGGCCTTTCACACTTTCAGAAAGTACAAACAAGGACAGAAAGGCAAAGGCACTGAAAAGATCACTGGACACAGAAAAGCTCTACACATGAAATGTCACAAGGAATTTGCA
This sequence comes from Pseudamia nigra, assembly GCA_029823295.1. Taxonomy (NCBI): domain Eukaryota; kingdom Metazoa; phylum Chordata; class Actinopteri; order Kurtiformes; family Apogonidae; genus Pseudamia; species Pseudamia nigra. The sequence continues at coordinate 9,413 of JAQQAE010020738.1, read as the reverse complement.
TTACATGCAAGAGATGGTTAAAGCTGATTTTCAACAGCAGATGAAAGAGCTGAGCTGAGCATGCCTGCGGCTTGAGCTTTATGGATTTTAAAAGTTGTTGCTTTACCACAGGTAACAGGTCTGAGAACCTGTCTGTAAGAGCTGGGGCTGATCGTCATCTGTTGGTTTTCTGTAAGGAGGGCAGTAGAAAAAAAAAGTTCGCACACACACTAAATCACACTAACTAATTTAATATCAAAAGGACCATAAGGAGGCATTTAAGAGATGAAGATTCATCAGGGTTCATTGAGAAAATATACTGTCTTTTAGGGCACTGATTGGGCCTAAATGGAAAAATCAAATCTAACAGTAAATCACAAAGTCTGCAGTCTTTAACTGATATCGGAGTATAAAACTGTTGTAAAAATGATCTTAGGTTCAGGAAGGGCTTCTAATGAGTGAGGGCTTCTGGGTGAGGTTTAATTCACACAGCAGCAAAAAATTACAAGCAAAATATCATAGTGGGCAGGTAAGGACACGATATTGTGATTCTTGAATGCCTGGCTGAAAACCTAACAGTGAATTTTCTATTTTCATAGGTTTTTTTTCCCCAGACAGCACAGGTACCATTTCTGTGTGTCTTGTTTGTGTATAAATGTAGGCAAAACATATGAGACTCACCTCTGGGCCTTGGTGCTCTCTTCCTGCGGTCTCTGAATGCTGCGCCTGACTGTAGGGCTTCCAGTAAACTATCCATCACACCTGTCTCATCATTCTCTGGAAAAAACAGAGAAAAATAATGAAGGTCAGTCAGAGGAAAGAGGCTAAGAAGCAAATCATATGAAGTGTTTCATTCAGTAGCAAAGCTCGTGATATGGTGATTGACATGCATCACAAAAAAGACATGAGCACAAACCCATCATATGACATCATATTAGTTGCACTACACTACTACACTAATACTAACCTTATCATACGCACACAGGTAGGAAAGTAATATAAAATACACCTCCTGAAATGAATCCTGCAGCAACATGTCAAACTCACAACAAAAAAAGGAAAAGCATCAAGTCTGTGCTTTGTAGAACAAAACCACTGTATTGCAGATACAGGAGGGGGAAAAGCTTTGCAGATATGACATGTAAATCACACCCTGTATTGGTACAGTTGAAAACCCAGCCCTGACAAGGGAAGAGTGATGGACCTGGTGGGTGATTTGCAGTGAAAACACCCTTGAGCATATGTGAAGGAAAATAGATTGCGGGTATGAAAGACTTCTCTGGCACATTATCCCAAAAATGTTGTCATGCAAATGTGAATTTGTATGGATGTTTTCTTTTCAACTCTGCCACTGGGTTTCATATAAAAATCAAAGCTGCTGTCAACTATCATGGAGAAGTGACAGTCAAATGCAATACTAACACACAGGCATTATACTCGTGTGTGCCTTTTATCAAATGCAACCAAGTCAATGCTGTTAAATGATTTTTCTTTCACTGTATAGTTGTGAGTATAGACTATAATATGAATAGTATGATAAAACATGGATGCAAACTTGTCAGGGCTGAAAATGATTAATTCACAGTCAATTTTACGGTAAGAATATGGGGGAAAATGACCTAAAAATGTCAGGAATAAAGGTTAACAATAAATCCTGATCATATAAGTTTAAGATCATGTTCTGGAATGGACTGAAAAGAAAGTACATGTGTCGTTCTCTGTGTTTGAATTCAGGGTCTGTGTTTAACATGCAACTTGGTAATAACTCTAAGGGTTATTACAGTAAGTGAGAAGAGTATAATGAACAATGTATTATTGACTCAAGGCACAAGTTCACTAGCAAAAGGGCACTAGTCAGGAACGTCTTCAACACAGCAAAACAAGAGCAAAATACAAACAAAATGCAGGCACCCTGCTGGCAAAGACATCACCAAAGGCTTTTAGATGGTTAGAATAGCTGAGAATAAGGTCTTTGACAAGAGAGGCCCAGCATGTTACTGTAATTTGAGAAACAAGTGCAGAGATTTAGGCATGGGTTTTTCTCAGAAAAAGTAACAGTCCAAGAAGAGGTGACAGGAGAAGTTTTCCCTGGTGCAAGTGGATAGTGAAAGAAGTCAGAATTGTCATTATAAACATTAACATATCTTTTTGCCATCAATTTTGTTTAAACTCTCTTCCTCATGAAAGCCTGAACAGCACCTCAGAAAGTATATGTCCATGACTGCTGTAACTTGTCAACAAACATTTCTAAATAAAATTCAAATAGTTTGGTGACCATCATGAAAAGGTGAAGGAAGCAGTATTTCCTAGGCCTTTCTGCAGGATCTGATTTATTTGCTACCTCCATCAGATCCCTTCAAGTGTCTGAGTGTCCCTTGATCTGAGGCCCTTTTAAAAGCTGGTACCTGCCTTGCTAACCATTTAATAGTGCCTCTATTCATGCATACATTAAGCACCCTGGTTGGCCTTTTGAAACCCTACCAAAGCCGTCAAGCAACTCCACAGTTCATGGTCCCTTTACAGTACATCCTCCTATGCAAGAAGCTCCTGCATTGAGGGCAGAGGCTCCCCAGGGTGGTGGGCTATGTTTGCACCAAAACCCGAGCCAAGCTGTGACTACAAAAACACACACTGAGTGGATATATCATGGCCCACTTCCTTGCTTGCTTTGCTGCTGTGTGTGCATTGGCCGTGACTTTCATTCTCAACAGTAGCAATCCTCTGGCTGATATGTGCCTAGTTCTTCATCATTAAACAGAGCAGAAAGGCAGCACAAATTTCTGAGGAAACCAACGCTCCTCGACGTCCAAATTTGTCTTCACTGCTGTGGCAATTCATCACAGGCAGCAGGCTTTACACTCCCCACAACACACATACAAAAATACAGATAGTACACAGAAAAGCAACAAAAAGGAGCAGATCAATCTATTGCAACCTGCAGTGTGTGCCTTCATGTGTAGTACTCCGTTTGACTCTAACCCACAGGAACATGAAACGCTCTGTGTGCCTCAGGAGGCAAGGAAAAACGAAACCCACTCAGATCTCCTACCTCAGGAATATATGGGAGCAAAAACAGTCCAATTTTACACATCAATCAAAACCAACTCAGACAGGCTGACATAGAAAACTGATTTATGGAATATAGACAAGAGGTGCTTTTAAACAGCCCAACAATGAACAAACATAACACATATTTATATACTCACTCCCACATACTCTCAAACTTGGGTGTGAGGGTGAAAGAGAGCATGAGAGAGAGAAAGATCACAGTAGCGTCACATGGATAGCAATGGGAGAGGAACACATGGCAGAAGAATATTAGTCAAGCTAGTAGCTGTGAAATGGGTTTGAAACGGTTATTCAGCCTGTGAAAGGTTGTGTTGAAGAGGATGTGGCGAGAGAACAAAGACAAGTGAGAGGAATGGGACAGTGAAGAGTGGTATTCCAGCTTTGGCAGTACGGCTACTGATTGGTGCTTTGATGTGCACAATTCTCCTGCCTGTCTCTATTTTGCTGCATCTGAGATCAGAGCTCTCATGACAGGTATGCACAGGGCCTTTTTACTTTAACTTCACTTCCCAAAAAACTGAAGACACTCATCTCTAGTCTTCACTTATCTTCTTTTTGTTGGAGTGCATAGTAAGAGTATCTGATTTGTGTTCACAGCTTCTTCATTGCTGTGTTACAGGCTCCAAATCTCCTGTCTGAGTAGTGAAAGAACACAAGAACTGAGCAGAGTGAAAGCTGAATGTCACTGTGCAGCATCTAATTTAGCTGTCCTTCTTTGAAAGTAAATAAATTTATAAAGTGCAAATGTAAACTGTGTTTATGTGCCGAGATATATAAATGTACCAGTAAGATCAGCAAGAAGATAAACAACAGTAAAGATGTGTTTACTCTACCAAACAGAAAAAGAATCAGTGTGAAGAGTTGAATCAAGACAAAGCTGAACCTCCACCTCTGGGAAATGACTATAGTTATCCTCCTGTCTGTAGTGAAACTTCACTCACCATCTATTTAATCAGAGCCTGTTCGAACTGGCGTTTTCCATTGTCTGGACATGCAGCCTGTCTGTGTGCGTTGATGTCTACCCTCTATTCGGACCCAGGCTAATGTCTCCAGCCACTTCACTCAACAGGATGTGATACTTATCATCAGGACAATGACCTGGCCAGTTGTAGTGGTTTGTAGCAGAGTCGTGCCAGAGCAAAGCAAGAAATAGGGTCAATTGGACTGGGATCGAAAAGCTAAGGAAAGAAAATGACATGCCTGAGCACAATACAGGCAGGTCGACCACTCTGATCACTTGGACACTCAGAAGGCATATGGTGCAATAAGACTAGTCAGATCACTTTTCCTATTGAAGATGTTCTGATTTACTCATACCTAGGCAGAAAGTAAGAAAGCAATCTATAGAGTGAGGAATAGCGATATAAAGCTGAGAAACACATAATGGTCAGTCATAACTCACGAGTACATCCTTTAATATGTCACTGGTGATCAGACAATCATTTGTTCACCAGATGCATAAAAAAAAAGATGAATAAGTGTACTGGATGACTTAATGGGCAACTAGCCGCACCTTAACAAAAGGAACCCACAATCATATGTAACTGACAAATACCTCAAATAAATTAATTAAAAGTCCATTCAGTTTTCTATTAAGGTGCCAAAGTGAAAACTGAGCACATCAAGGTTTTGAGACATTATCAGCACACAGAAAAACAAAACAAAACCAGCAAAGCATTGAAAGAGCACAGACCTCCACCAAAGCAGCTCTGTTTCTCTTCACAGTGGGATATGACAATGAAAACAAATGATGAAGTCACACACATTTTTTATGTTATTTTATTTTGTCAATAGTTATTCACGAAGAATAATATTTCCATAAGGGTGGTTTTCTTCAGGATCAAGCTCCATCAATGTTGGAGACGTCATATCTGTGGGCACATTACTGAATCAGCAGACATTCCACTATAATTTGGTGTCAGCTGCACATCTATAGCTTTATTTGCTACCTTACAGTAGCCATTTTTCCTCAAATGTTGCGGTTTCATAGAATCTATTATGGCGTTTATCCTATTTATGGTGTTACAGGGACAAATGTTGAATTTGGCCCTATCTCACAATGGTGAAGGAACCTTTAAATATCTTCTGCAGCCATAGGATGATCTGGATCACCTCCAGAATCTAATCGATTGGTCCTTGTGCCATTTCTGACCTATCCTGAAAAATTCATCTAAATCCATTCATAACTTTTCGAGTTATGTTGTGAACAAACAAACCAATAAATAAACTAATGCCGACAAAAACATAACCTTCTTGGCAGTGGTAAAAAAAAACAACAACAGTAAAATACCATTTTCCCTTTTCTTTCTCTCTTGCCCCTTCTGTACTTTGAGCATTTTTGCATGCAGGGTTGCATCTCTAGCTGTTCTTTTATTTGACATCTTAATAGTTCATCGCTTGTAGCCATGTAGGGAATGTTAAATAAAGCTCTGATGTGTAATTTGTCGCTCCACAAACATTCGCGCTCCAGGCCTACCCTGGGAGTTAATGCAACAGATTTGTCATACACAAGCCAGGCACAGCTAGAGGAAGAAGAAAAAACACCTATTCAATCTGAATTTCAATCTCATAGGGTAGTATGCAAATGCATGCAAGTTGATGCTTTCGCTCTCAGAGTGTCAAAGCACACAGTGCAGATGAGGAAACCACACTGCATACTGCTGTGTACGTAAAGGCCCGTTCTGGCAGGTAAAAGATAAAGGAAAATAAGATGGAAACAAGGAGACTCTCACAATCCTTGAATACATAATTAGGCAAAATCTAAAACCAAAGTGAATGCAGATACCTGTAGCAGTTAAAGAAGCTAAAATCCATTTTGATCATTTCCTCCTGGAAACCCTCCCCCTTCCTTCCTCTGTCTCTCATTGCTGTGCCCTTCAGCATAATGGGGATATGCAGCCTCTCTGGGGCTTTTTATGGAATTGATGGATAATCAGATGCTTACATAGAAAATCTCCATTGAGGACAATCCTCCCTGACAAACAAAGAGAAAGCTCTTTAGTTAATAAACAGGCTGAGAAAGAGAAAGAGAGGGAGAGAGGGAGAAAGAAAGAGAGAGGGAGAGCGAGAGAAAAAAGGAGAGAGAGTAAATCCTTTCCTGAGTTGGCAGCACAATGCCCAAATCTCTATCACATATTCCTTTCATCCCAATAGTCTGTGTATACATATACATGTGCAGGACATTGTGCATGTGTGTGCCATACACTGCCGGAAACATCACTTCGAGTATGTCACAGAGTTTGCCTTTAACTTTATCTAAATTTGAGCGTATCTAAATACATTTCAAGCTCCAGGCACATTCTTATGAGCCTTTCTGACAAAATTTGACAGAAGTTGATTCTTATGATTTCCTCGTTAATTAACTACTTTCCGAAATTGCTGAGTTTGCAGAGGGGCAACTTGCAACACTCATGCTGTGTCAATCTGAGTGTGCAAAAAAAGCAAATACAGAGTAGGAATTAAATGGCTCATTTGTCAAATATACAGTAAAAACAAAAAAAAATTCTGACAACCTTATGAGTTTAAAGAACTGTCCTGCATTTTTAAGCACTGCATAGTTGCACTACTGATTTTGTTGCTTACAGTGATTAATAAAATTATTTAATTGAAAGAAGTTTTTACTCTGATGAAGCCTATAACCTAATTGCTGTCATTGTTGGGTAGAATGTGTAAGAGCTAAATATACAGGAGGCATCAATAGGAAAAAAGGGAGCTTGACAGTGCTAATTGGCTTTTTTTAATAATGGAATACATGATTGTCTAAAACAGAGGAAAACTACTCGAACTGGATATGAACTTGGATTAAACCCTAAAACTGACCACAGTGTGACTTACTGTGAGAGACCCGACTTGGTTAGGCTACATAGCATGCCCACAGCAGTGCTTTGGACTGGATGGAGGATTGTGGCTTTCTACTTGCACACCACTATATGAGAGAGTGTTACAATGGCTGGCATAGTTGTGTTAGCTATAGATGCTGGTGCACGGCTGGGACCGCCAAGCTAAACTGCTCTGCCAGCTTTGGCTTTGGCATTGGAAACAGACCTGGAGGGTGAACAAGATTCTGGCATCAGCAGTGCTCCAAAGTGGATGGGGAAAAAAGAAAACAGAAATGCGACAACTGTTGGTTGGAACCAGCTGCTCTGGCATAAGGTAGACATTGGCTTCACCTGAAAATGCTTGCTAAATAAAGTTAGCATCTTAACTTATCACTGAAGCCCACAGAAATGGACAATGTGTTTACAGTGCATTTAAAGAGACACACTATAAAAAGGTGCACATGAAACAAAAGCAAAAAAACATACAACAAAAAAACTGTTCTGCGTGCGTGTTGTATAGCTATATGGAAAATGAGATAATGGTGCAATTTAGCCTTCCTTTTTGTGAGACTCTTTCATGATGCCAAAGGAAAAGAAAGTATCAAACACATTTTTTACTCATCACTGAATTTAATGTATTTTTTGCAGATTTTTCTTGTCATCATACAGCCCTTTCCCACACAGAACTGAAAGCCTGAGGTGCTCTTAAAACAAGCAGAGTTCCCTGACAATAAGAGGAACTCTGCACCCCGTATTGTTTTGTCACGTGGTGTTTTGATATATTTCCGATTCAAGCCGACAAATAAATTAACAGATCAAGGTATCCGTTTTAGGAGGCCAAAGTACTCCGAATCCAGCAGCCAAGAACAGGGCTTTATAATGTTGTCAGTTCAACCTTGGAAAATGAATGATATTTGGCAGAGTCTGGCTGAAGGACAGGTGGGCTAAACACCTGAGTTTAGAAGTGATTTTTCTACAAATGTCTTGACATGACAGCTGACCCTACTTCATCATCGAAGTGGGAAGGATCAAAAAGATTTTTAGAGTAGTAGGAAGTTGACCTGTTTTCACCAAAGAAATGCAGATTATTACAGATTTGTCCATTTTTATTATCATCAGCAGTGGTGTTTCTTCACAATTAAGTCAAATAATTACATTTACAGCTAAAAAAAAAAAAACATATTTTAGTGTTAAATATCACTTTAAACTAGCTCGCTGATGATATGCAATGTAAATGTCTAAGTTTAAGATACTGCATAGAGCTGTTTAATAATCTACAACTATAAACAGTGAACCAGGTTAAATGTCAATGCAACAAAAATCTATCCTGCTTATGTGTTCTGTTGCTGTAATGACACTTCAACCCAAGCAAAAGGTGAATTTATCCACCAAGACCAATGTAATCAATTTCACTGTTCTAGTTTTGATAGGAGATAACTTTAACCCATTCTGGTTTGAACAGCCTTACCATAGAAAATATAACGTAGTGTGTATTTTTTGTGTATATGACAAAAGAAAAGAAAATGGATGACCGGATCCGGCTAGTGTGATTATCGAAAGTTCCACCTTTGAGTTCCATTGACAAGGAACATGTTTTTTGGTATTATGTTTTATGTTTATGTAGATGTAATTTGTATATAAAACATAAGTGCATGTATTTGGGGAAGTGCATGATCTCTTTAATCATCTAATCATAGACTAAATTAGCACAGTGCTGCATGTTGGGAGCTTAACCATGCACAAGGTTACAGGAAAAGTAGATTAAATGCTTTCTACCTGCATTGACTTCCAGCAATCTTCTCTTCTTCTGCTGTCGTTCTTGCTTTTCACGTTCAGCCTTCTCTTTTGCTGCCCGTGCTCTTCGCTGTTTCTCCTCTGTCTCCCTCTGCTTCAGGTTCTCCTTCAGTGCTTGCTGCAATGAGAGTGAGAAAGAGACAAAAAAAAAGACAAAAATGACACTCTACTAATGGAGGTTAATTGCCAAAGTGCAGAGTCTGTCAAAGGGAGAAGCAGCTGTCAAACCCTACTCACATCTATACCAGGAATCTCCAAAAGACAGATAAATCTTCTCATGTACTTTTCCTCAACCCTAACAGTCCTATTTACTGAGATTATGAAGAACACTGGAGTTCTCGTTTAAAACCATTTTCATTTTCATCCCTTTATCTCTAAGCAGTCTATTTAGAGCCAAAGTAATGACTGGCACTGTAAATGACAAAACAAACAGTAGAAAAATATCTCCAAGTGTTTTAAAAACTAGAACGCCAACACAGTGTACAATGTGTTGAGTGCAAGGACTGAGGTAATACAGACACCAAAAGATGGAACATGGTTCATATTTTAGATTGTCTAAAGCAGCCGCATATAGCTTTGCATTCTCTCATCAGTTTAGTCACTCTGAACGGTTTTTATGTCACAGGTTTGCTTTGACAAGAGTTAATTCATGACACATCTTACCTTCTTAATGTGCTTTAGACCAGGGGTGTCAAACATACGGCCCGCGGGCCGGACCCGGCCCGGTGGATGATTTAATCTGGCCCGGCATAA
>JAQQAE010020737.1:0-10620 GCA_029823295.1 Pseudamia nigra | reverse complement strand
TGTGTTTCGCCCTTAGAAACAAGGGTTTGCCCTCTCTTATTATGTTTCAGTGTAATTCACTGTGGTGTTCTGTGCTGTTTGGCTCTGGAGTGGATGCCGTTTATGATTTTTACAACGGGAGTCATCACATGCTCAAAGCGATCACCTTGGACATAAGGCCTGCTGGTGAATGATGCAGTGGTAATGCAGAAAATTTGGGATCTCTGCGTCACCTCTACAGTGAGCAATGAATCCTGTGTGTTGGCTGATCACAGCAGGTGCTCCGTCTGTAGTCACTGATACCAGCTTTTCCAGCGGTACCTTTTTCTTCACCAAAAACTCCTTCACCGCGTTATAGATGTCAACTCCCCTCGTAGTTGTCTGTGAAGATTCTCAGTCATCCAGGTCATAGTATCCAAGGTGTGCGTGGTTTGTCTGTCACCATCTACAGAGTGAAACTGTCAACAACGACCACTCCCCCCACAACTCTGCTTTGTTCAGGGACAGAGACCCTAACGACTCTGTAACGATCCTGGCCTAGGTGAAACTAACACTTGGGTGGAATCCTGAACCGCAGAGTATAAATTCTGATTCCCTGCATGAGTTTATTTAGAACTGAAGAAGCTCCCTGGATAGGTAGCGAAATGTCTTCAAACCAAATTTCCAGTCCAGTTGACAGGAAGAAAAACCACTCCCCTCGTAGTTGTCTTTAGGGGCAGTAGTGTCAGAAGTTCTTCTTCTGTGGAGAAATCATCAAACACCATCCTAATAAAAATCACCAACTGCGCTGTACTGTTGCTGTCCACCGACTCCTCACAAAGAATGCTAAACCATCTTCACCTTTCCAGATCACAGTCCAGCTGGTTGGCCAAGTTCCCGGACATTGCCGACACTCCTCTTACCGTTGTAGTTGCCCCCAGTTGAACACCAGAAAGAGTGGAGATTACATTGGTTACATATTTCTCGTCTTTGAGTACAGTTTTAGCAATTAGCATCATTGCTTCTTTGGCAACCTCCCCATATGAAAAGGCCTTCTTTTTCTTCATCAAGAATTGCATAGCTCTAAATGAGGCTTCGGTTGCTTGTTGAGAGTTTTTAACCAATCTCTTGAAAAAAAGATTGCTGTTTGCACAGAGCTGCCTTTAACTCACGTGCTCTTTCTGCTCGTAGAGCGCTGTACTGTGGGTAGTTAGCATGATACCTTGTGTGACACATTGTGAAAAGTCTCTCCACATTGTGCTGCTTTGCTGTCGCCACAGTTGCCCAGCAAATGAAACACACACAGGCTCCTTTCACAGTGGTAAAAAAAACTCTGCCTCCTATTCATAGTGAAAATGATATCTTTTCTTTCTTTTTTGCCATCTTTTTGGGGGGGTCAGTCATTTCCTCATTTTCGCTGTGCCTGCTAGCTTGTTTCCACCATCTCCACAGACACTTTTTTTGGTCATGCGCACCATACTCACCTTTGAACTATACTAGGTCAGAGTTAATTTATATTAAACATTTTTAACAGTATTTTTTCAATATATTATCATTTCCAGTTTACATATAAATGTAATTTAAACAAGAATAGCAACCAAAAAAAATTAGATACAGCTCATTGGTAAGTGCTGCAATTTGAGCTATTTTTATAACAGGCCCGTGGACAACTCATGTGGTCCTTAAGGGCGACATGGTGCCTGCGGGCACCGCGTTAGTGACCCCTGCACTAGAGCCATGCTGACATTCTGATACAATGTGCCAGAAAGTCTACATGATGGTATCCATGGGAAAAACAGGAAAGGAAGTCAACAGGAGTTCATTTGCATTTAAAGCGACAGACACTGAAACAGCCTGTTTGACATAGGGCTGAAAACAAAGATTATATTGACAAGGTACAGTAGAAAGACGAATCTCTGTATTCTGTATTCTGACCTGAAATTCTGCATTTCCACATTCTAAGGACATTTGGGAATTTAACCCGTTAAAAGGATCTACAATACATTTGTCTCCTTTAAAATAAATAATGAGTTAAAGGTGCAGTCTACAATGTTGGGAAACTTGCTAGTAGGCGATTGTTTGTTGCAGAACAATATAAATGATTAAGCAGGCAACCTGCCAGTCAAAATGGCTTATAGCCTGACACCTGTCAAACTAGTGTGTCTGTTCTTTTCTTTCCTGTACCCGGTGTTGAAGGAATCTGAAATACAGGTTGTCTCTCCTTAGTCATCCTGTGTAGACTGTGTTTACTGGCAGGTTGCCTGTCTGATCATTTATAGCGAACTGTGATCAACAATTGACTATTAGCTAGATTCCCAACATTGTATACTCCATCTTTAATTATTTAGGCTACAAAAATACAACATCATATTAAGTGACAAAACTTGCAGGTTTATTTGCAAATATTCAATTTAGGCTTCTTGTTTTTGTATCAGCAGTAGCGTGTCAAACTGAAGTGGTTACTAAATTGGTGTGTGATTATAGTTTCAATCTTCTAAGTTAATGTGGTTTTGTAAAACATCTTAAATCCTTTTTAATCTACTGTTTAATGTAAAGTGCACCCTCTCTTTTTAACTTATTTTAATGTTGTTCATGCATCGGGGCTTCCCCTAGTTACCCTGGGTTAATGTCATAACACCATGAATTATGGGTAATTCTGGAGAAGCTGCAAGCTCATGGAAAGGGGTCATAAAGCCTTCAACATCTCCATCTGCAACCCTCAAAGTGTAGAGCACAGGTGTCAAACTCATGCCATGGAGGCCGAAACGCTGCAGGTTTTCTCTCCAACCAGTCATTAAAGCAGGAGATTTCACTGATTAGCTCCTCCAATCAGTTTGAAGGAGTGCTGATCAGTGAAATCACCTGCTTTAGTGACTGGTTGGAGAGAAAACCTGCAGGGTGTCGGCCTCCATGGCATGAGTTTGACACCCCTTCTGTACATGGTTGAATAGCTAAGATATTTCTCTACAGACATATATAACTCTGCATTTTTAAATAAATCATTTTTAAAACCTGTTTAGTCCCGACTCTCAAGGATCAGTGAGCTACTTTAAGGCAGCAAATAAACATGAAACTGACACCAAACTGTAGTGAAAGTCTGCTAATTCAGTAATGTGTCCATGGATTTGAAATAGTATCTTCAAGATTCACAGAGCTCGATCCAGAAGAAAACCACCACAATGAAGATATTACTTATGGTGAATTACAATTGAACTAATTATGATATGTGTGTGATTCCAAATGCTAATGGTAGATTTTCATGGACAAGGAATCCAATAATGAGACTCAAATTAATTTAAGAATATTTCTTTTGGTACAATGGCATAGGTTCAGATGGGTTTCACTCAATGTTAGGTTTCACTATGAAGACAAACTGAGCTGCCTTGTAGAGGTTGGTGTTGTCTGAGACACTCTTTAATTCAAGTACTTGTGTTTTATGAGTACTTGTACGTTTACTTGACAAATTAGAATAATAAAGTAGTTGCTTTTACTTGAGTAAAAGAGCATTACTGTACCTGTCTCTGTCCTAATGTGCTCCACTTCTGTTTGACTGTCTTCCTGCCCTCCCGTGTTGTGTCGTCTGTGTGCTCCCTTTTGGTCTCTGTCGGTTAATTTGTTGACTTGTTGTTTGCTTCCGTGTCTCCATCCTCCGTCTGCTCCTTGGTATAACCTTCTTCTGTGTTTTTCAGGTTTTTCTCAGTTTCTGGAAACCTCTAGTTGGAATTTCTTTAATGAAACGTTGATGTTTTTTTGTCCTTTTTTTGCCTTTGAGTCTGGGCATGGGTCCTTTGCTTTGCTAAACTGTGGCACCTAAACTAAAACTATTTATTAATTCCTCCAGTCATCACCATTTCTTTTCCCTTTTCTTGTGTACTCGTGTCCAGTGTTTCATGGTGCAGACTTCCTTCATGTCGTCTCTAAAATCGCTGTTGAATTGCTTTGATCTGATGAGAAAAGCTGCAGCATCTTTCTCTGGAGGAGGAGACGAGCAATTCTGACAACTCTCTTGTGTGCATCCAAGAGTTTCCTGAGAAAGAAAACAACTCTGCAATGAAAATTTTACACCATTCAACAGTGTGTATAATTCATTAATTCCTCTATTTTAAGGCACACTGTGGTGGATTGCAGAGGAAAAAAGTGTCTTAAATAAAACTTTGCATGTTGCCTTTGGAAGAATGAGCCCATACTGAAATTATTACCATACATGTAGAGGCTTTGAGGTGGAGTTCTCACCCTCTTGCAGGTAAGTCTGGCCCCAGTGCATACTTGAGATAGCTGCTTTGAGGAATGTGTGCATGTGCCATGCTGCTTTCCATCCTGAGCTGTGTTTTCAAGGTCTCCAGGCTGTGTGGAGGGTCCTTGCTGCAGGGCCTGCTCCACATTAAAGCCACATGGCTCTGTTTTTCTTTCCTACAGCCCCGTTATACCTGCACACCACCGTTGTAAGGCTGGGGACTGTCATGCTCTCATTACTCAGTGTGAAAGATTCATTGGTTCACAGTGACTTAAGAAACATTTGTAGGCACATGGAACTTTTTGTATGATGACTCAAAGACGTGATGATGTAACTAGCAATTGTTGGGAAATGATGTTTGTCATTTATTTATTGGAGAACACACCATGAAAATGTCTGGCCACACATTTTTTACCAGTGCCAATAGATACACGTTATATATAGGCTTATTACAGAGTTTTTAAATGGTATCCATATGGAAATGTATGACATACCCTGCATGGTATCTATAAGATGATAGATTTTATGTCATACATCCTTAAGGGTGTACTCACACTGGGAGTTCGTTCTGCGCCTGGGCGCCTTTCACACCTTTAGCGCAGATTGTTTGAGTAATGTGCGTAGAAGCGAACTGTGCTCTGGCCCCGAGCCTCAGTGCGGTTGGATTAGGTGGGCCATGGCACGGAACGCTTGGTCGCGTACAAGTACGGCGACCATACATGACGATGATGTAAAATTACCGCGCACTTCACTACACTCATGTCAAAACAATGGCAGCAGCTGAAAAAATCTGCGCCTGCGGGCAGCGTGGTTAATTACAAATCCTAGCCTTGCATTCTGGAGAAACCTAGATGTGTCGCCGGACAGTATCTGAGCGAAATGACACAGACTTTGCCATAAAATCATTACGATCATCCGAATGATTCTTATGTTGTGATCCATGATACCAAATCTGTTGAATGCAGCACCTGCAGCTTCTGATGAAGTACACACAATGTACAAACAACGTGATGACGTCTGTACAAGACCAATCGAGTCTCAGCCCGCAGTGATGTGAGCAGAGACACGCTGGGGACTGGGAAGGTGTGAAGTGGGCCACGGCTCAGCTCGAGCCAAAATGGCTCTAGTGTGAGTACGCCCTAAGATATAAGACATGGCTATTGAAAAGCACGTCTAATGCTCTAAAACAATTTCATTGAACATAAACATTTTTCAGTCTTTCTTTTCAATATCCTCCACTTTTGCACCACATACTGCCGCAGAGCCTCTGTTGTTCTTTTCTTAACTTCTGACACAGACTCTACGTAGGTGTGTTCCTCTGACATGGGTTTGATCAAGGAAAAAGTCCCCTAGGGACAGCAGTGTGAACTGGAGCATTGTGTTGACAAAGAATGAAAGCATTTTTTGTTCTTATTCTGAGGCATCAAGCATTTTGAACAAATTATTCAATTTGTTGAATGTGCATGGGCATGCACAACGGGAGCATGAGTGTGTTCCCATATTTGTATGTATTGTAACTATATATTAGAGCAGGGGTCTCAAACTCATGCCATGAATGGCCGAGACCCTGCAGGTTTTCAATCCAACTGGTTGGAGACTGGTTGCCTTTTTTTCTCCTCATTGGTTTGATCAATCTCCTCCCCAAACCTCATCCTAACCCCAGGGGAAGTGTTTTCCCCTTCCCACACTACATGTGTTCATCAAATTTGGTGCAAATTGGAGCAGTAGTTTTTACATAATGCTGCTTCCAGATACATACAGTACATAGACAAAACAAATCTTAGAAATGTGGGAACATATTGTTAGCCTCAGTAAGTCATATTCTGGCCAAATTGCAACATCTGCCTAACTCTACTCTCCTGAAGCTGCTGATTTGCTGTGCCTTACTGGCTATATCCTCAGCCAATCAGACTGCTTGTTACATTCCACAATCAATATCTGCTTAATGTAAGTCTTCTATTTGACTTATACATTTTCATTGCTATATATAAGATGGCAGCCCCAAAACCTTGAAATATGACTTACACAATTATGCTATGAGGCTAATGATATGGATGACCCCATTCAGAACCTTCATCATCTTGGACTTCATATCTGCCTTCACTAAATATTTTGTTCCATTCAAAGACGTGTATGTGACATGCAGTGTTCCACAAACATCTCAGTTAATGCATCCAAACATTCACCTGCCATTTGGTTTCAACAAAAATTCAAGTTAATGTGTTGCTCAACTTTTATTCCAATCATGTTCTGATGCATTAGTAAAAACCTGTGCGCTTCAGTCAGTATTTATCAGGGAGTTGAAAACCTCACTTACTGGAAACTTACAGCAGTTGTGTGTGAAAAAACATCCTTTACCATATAGCACTCCTGGTTGTATCATCATAAGCACAGTCTCATTTTTAATAACCATGCCTTGTAACCAGTCTCAGTCAGTTTGTCACATATATCATTGTGTTCTCCTGTCTTGCCCCTGCCTCCATGTTTCCTTGTCTTTTCTCTCAGTTTTTTCTCCCATTTTTGTGGACACTTGTTCTGGAGCAGTTCAGCCTGTTGGAATGATTCATGGTGCATTCAGGGGCTCCTGCTCAGGTAGAACTGAGAGGCTTCTTACACAAACGAGAACCAGTGCTTGACTTGCATAATCTGACGTGGCCGATGTGACCATCAGCATATCTCACCACATTGGACCTGCTGTTTATTTACGATACCAGAGAGTTTACAAAGCAATACAAGAATGTAACCTTACTTAACATGTGTGCATTATTTTACATGCATGAAATAATCTCTCTCTTTCACTGTTATCTCATGCTCACATACAGACAGAAATTTGGACAGGAAGGGCTTGTGTTTCATGCTTCCTGTGGTGTACTCCCCAGGCTGTTGGCTCACATCTTAATGTGAACTGTTCCTGTTTCCTGCAGCTCGCAGGTGAGTGTGTGGCTGCAAACTGGTGTTTTTACTGGGAAAATGGGAAATATCCCCTACTTTGGGCAGAATTAGCCTTTTTTTCTTTTTCTTTTTTGCACACAAAGAGGAAGGTTGTGTAAAAATATCTTTTTCACCCAGTCATAGCTTTTACATACTTTAAGCTAAGGCTATAGCTATCAAAAACAATAATAAAATGTTAAGTCTATTATTTATGCACTCCAAAAAGTGATTATGGTGGCCCTGATTGAGGCCAAAAATTGAAATGCATTGGTTTACTGTAAGTGTGACTGACCTGTTGTAGCACCACCACACAAACAGGATGTAGATGAAGTTGGGTCAGAAACTTAGACTCTATTATTAAAACCTTTGCTATGAGAAGCAATGTCTTAAATTTAATTTTAACCATATGACAGAGCCATAATTGGCGTACTGACAAAGCAGTAAAGTGCAAAAACATGTAACAAACATTTTCTGAACTGAATGATGACATTTGGCACCAAAATCCAAATGGCCTATCCTTGAGTCTTGTATTTGACGTCTACTTCAATTGATCTTTAACACTTCACTTTGATTCAAACATGGCCTGGCCAAAGCAGGGGGTCTTGACCATGATATTGTTCATTTGCAGCATGAAAATATTGGAAAATAGTTCAAACTTTTGGACCAATCATTTGATCATTGGGTGAAAGCCTAAATCTCTGCATGCCTGAAACAGGGTCATCTCCATGTTCTCAGATTTCTGAGATTTTTTTGTCTGTGTGTGCATCTGGAAACAGGATTTCACAAAAACTACTGCATTGATTTGCATCAAATTCGGTGGAGGTGTGTAGTGTGGGAAGGGGACGAACATTTCTCGTAGGGTTAGGGGTTAAGGTATTGGTTGACCCACGCAGGTTAAAAATGATGATGACAGAATGTAACTGTTTGCAACTAAAATTTCTACATGCACCAAATGCATACAGTCTAACAAAAACTTAGACCTGGTTCAGACCTTGGGTCAAACATTTATTCCAAATAAGAAAAAAAATCCCTCAAAGCCAATTCTGCAACGTTCTATGTAATTCTTCTTCATACATCACTTTTTAAACATATTGGAGCCTGATTAACTTAGTGACAGACACATCCTCCTTTGAATAAATACAATGCATCTAAAAAGTAAAATGTTAGAATTTGCTGTGAATCACCTGCAACAGCACACATAGAAAGACACTAAGAAGCTGGTGAAGCATTTACAGTAACTGTTACAGAACCAGATAATTTCCTCGTGATGGCACTGGGTCTAAATTTAGTGTGTGATATTTGGCGACATTTTGTGGTGAACTTGCAAATTGCAACCAAGTGAATACACCATTCAAGCTTCCCTACAGTGGCCTCAAAATGTTTCTTGCAGTGTCTGTTCAGTGCATTGGGAGATTTTTGTTATGAACCCTGGTCCACTCTCACACATAGACACTGATGCACCTTAACATGACATGCCACCTGCAATAAAACACAAAAATTAAGAATAACAGGAAACATGGAGCAACATGGTGAAAAGTGACCCACTTTCTATGCATGCACTGATGAAATCATATGTTCAGTATGTACAGAATAAAGATGAATTGCTGCAATTAGATTTCCTAAATTTCACATTGAACCTTTAATTTGGCAGAGGAGTGTGATTTCAACAATAGGCTGCACAGAACAAGTTGTTACAAATAGAAAGAGAAACGTAAACTGTTTTTTTTTTTTCATATTGAGTTTCAAACTGCTGAACTACTGAAATGGAAACGTGTGTTTGCCTGAGAGGGGCACTGATAAAACATGGGTAAATGCTGACTGTGTTTCCTGTAGATTTGGCCCTGGAGCTTCAGCACATCCAGACGGGTTCCTTCTTACACTAAATCTCTCCCTCTGTCTTCCATATCCTCTGTGTTCCCTCCTGTCTCCTTTCCTTTCTCTGTGTTTCTTGAACTCAGTCTGTTCTCTGGTTTTACTGCTGCTGAGGTGCACTCATCTGTCTTTACGATGTGCCTGTTACAATGCCTTGGGGCGCACCTTCTCCGCGTTGATCCCCTTCTAGAGACACACAGACCTGCATCGCTGGGCAAAATATTAGAAGGCAGTGCTGAATTACAATACCTGCATTTGAGCTTTGCACAAGCTGTAGAAAAGGAATGGGGACTGTACTGATTGTAGAGGCCTGCAGCAAAACTACTCGCGGGGGAAGATGAAAAGGTTGGGATTTGAGCACCTACTACTTCAGGTACTATTCTCTGATTCAATGCAAGGAATAAAAATGAACTGCTGACAGTAGTTGCATTTAAGGTCCCAGATCTTAACATTTACATCGACCCTTTACACATGTTGAAGTGAGATTCCAGAGACCATAAAACGTTGCTATGATTTGTTCTTGCGTTTTCTCTTTGCATCGATGACAATGTTCGGACTTTGTGTTAGCATCTGTCCTGAGATGTTTGGATAAAAGTGTCCAGCTGTGTCAGATCTGGAGTTTCAGACGTGTCTTGCCTGATAATCTTTGATCAGATCTGTGCTTCCCTACTCAATCAGTACAAACCCCTATTCCAATGAAGTTGAAACATTGTATAAAATGTAACTAAAATAGGATTTGCAAATCCTTTTCAATCTATATTCAATTGAATACACTACAAAGACAAGATATTTAATGTTCTTCTTCTTCTTCTATGTTTGATCACCTGTGTATTAGACTTTGTTTAATGTGCAAACTGATAAACTTTACTTTTTGCAGATGTTCACTCATTTTGAATTTGATACCTGATAACACCATCAGTGAAGATAAAGGTACAAACCACGGCAGGAACAGGACTTTAAAAAAGAGGTTCCTCATTCTGAAGTTATACAGTGGAACCTCGGGTTAAGTGTGCTTTGGCACACGAATTTACGAGGAAGACATCAGGCAAAATTCTGTACCCGCTTACAAGCAAAATCTTGGGTTGCGAGTCAATTTTTTCTCTTTTTTTTTTGCTTTTTTTCGCCTGAAATAGTTTTGTGTTTTTTCATGAAGGGCCTAAGAAGGATGCTAGTGGTCAGAAGAAAACCCGTAATATGATGTTGATGCAGGTGAAAGGACACAGGCGGATCTGTCCGTAGTTAAAAGGATTTGTGTGGTGTATCTTTAAATATTATAGTTCACCAAAGAACAAAAGAACTCAATTTTTACTGACCCCAAAAATACCATCAGAAATGAAATTAACGAAATCGACACAGATACACTGTCAAAAGGAACTTATATTTGCAATATGAATTCAAAACAAAACCAGAAACTCCACTCAACTGAAGACAGGTTGCGCAGCCACAAACATTTAACACAGACATGCAGGACAAATCCCTCACCACATGTCCCGTTTGGCGTCTGGTCGCAACTCCAGATTTGTCTACCAGCTTAGTGCACATACATCTATTGGAAGAATGAAGCAAAAAAAAGGGAATAATATCCTTTCCAAAGCAGTCTGATCCGAGCCGCTGAACGCCACACG
>JAQQAE010020736.1:0-10620 GCA_029823295.1 Pseudamia nigra | reverse complement strand
AGAGTGGCCTTTTATTGTGGGCAGTATAAGGTACACCTGTGCACTAATCATGATGTCAGATCAGCATCTTGATGTGGTAATATTGTTTATCTGGAATGAATTTTAGATCCATCTCATGAAAAATGGGATCAAAAACAAAAGTGTTGCATTTATATTTTTGTTGAGTGTATTTATAGGTGGTGGTGGTGGTATGTATTAGTCCAATAATCCATGTTTTCTGAGCTGCCCCTAAAGGCCAGTATACACTGTGCGATTTCAGACCCAATTGACGGCCGTGTGCGTCCTCGGCATTCAGAAGCAATTGCGGTCAAAGGTCGTGCCTCACACCCCTGCTGTTTTATGACCAGCCTGAGCTGTTGGAGCCACAAACAGTGCCCTTGACAGGTTTCAAATATGTTTGCTTACCAGCTAATCACTGTGTATTTCCTCAGCTTTTCTCCTCACTACACCATTGCAGCCACAGTGCAGTGACAGGAAACAGCAACTGAAATCAAGAATTTAGACATCACAGAAATATCACATACTGGAGCCAATAAGTTAGATGTGGCTACAAATGTAAACATTTCTGTGAAAACAGAGAAGAAAATTAATGTAGTAAAATTAGAGCTCCCTGCCTGTGTGTGGCAGAAAGAGCGAAAGCCCAGATGCTGCAGGTGCCGCTCCAAAAAAAAAAGACAGAAAAGAAATGGGGAAAAAAGAATGTGGAACCCAAAGAGATGGACTTCTTTTGCATTTGCAGCCAAAACGGCCACAGCATACTATACCTTCACGTTTCTAAAATTGTACAGTGTATGCCAGCGCAAACCTCACCAATTGCCTGGGACCTTATACAAGGCCAACCAAGACATGCGCTCACTCCCTCTCTCTCGCTCTCTCTCTCTCTCTCTCTCTCTCGCGCTTGCTCGCTCTCTCTCGCTCTCTCTCTCTCTGCTTAACTGAGTTGTTAAGTTGCCTATACTTGTCTGACAGTTATTTTTTATTTATCAGGCTTCGAGCTGGGCATAACAAATAATCATGGCAAGTTTAAAGTAAACTGGTTCAACTACTTTAAAAAAAATGTGTTTTTTCTTTATAAGCAGTAACACTACTCATCTCAAAATTGAGAGGATGGAGGTCAGATTAAAGTAAATTGTTTCAGCTTTTAAAAAAAATATTATTATTTATTATTATTATTACAATCAGTAGCACCAGCAGTCCTAAAAGCTGAGAGGATGGGGTTCTGATAGTGGTCTGTAACCATGGTAAGCTTCAAGTACCATATTTTCCGCACCATAAGGTGCACAGCAATATAAGGGGCACTATCAGAAAATTATCTATTTATGATCTTTTTCCATACATAAGGCACACCGGATTATAAGGCGCATTAGGTGACACAAAAGCTAGATAAGTCAAACTCTATTCAACTCATTCACAATAACTCAACATTATTCAGTTGTAACACATAAAATACAAAACAATACCATACACTCACTTTTTGGGTTCGTTCCTCTCCCGCAGGTCCATCGGGTTCTCCGTCTTCGGTGTCTGGGTTTGGCAGTTGGGCACTTTCGGCGTCGGGTGGGTCCGGATCCCTCTCGTCATTGTCCAGGTCGGTCTCCTTGCTCTTGCTTGGCTGCTCGGTGGTGATTCTGACTTTCATGGGGGCTCAGATGGCACTTGGGGTGGGTGCCTCTGCAGTCCATTGGCGGATGGTGGCGTGGCTCGCCTGGCGTTTCCTCCGTGTCTTGGTGAGTGTGTGTTCACCTTCTGTCATCCAGCGCTCCCGTGCAGCTTGCGGTTTGGCCTTGTTCGGCCTGTTGGTGCTGGTGTCTGGCGGTTGGAGTTCTTTGGTCAATCTGCCCGGAGTAGTGGTGGGCTCTGGGTTGTCTCTGCCTCTGTTTGGTGAGTTTGAAATCCACTTCACAAGCATGTCTCGGTGTCTCTTCCTACCGGTATCACTCCAAGAGTGATCACCTATGGCCGTACGTAATGTGTGCAGCTGTACGTATCACTCGTGGAGTGATACCGTACAGTATATGGAGTGATACAGTAGGTATCACTCCGCAAGGCTCCTGATTACTGTAATGCTCCTACAAGTGGTGCAGCTTTGTAACTTACCAAAGTCGTACTAAAACATTTTGACAGATTTTTGAGTGCCGTGTACCACATATGGTAAAATTGGTTCGAGATCAGTAAGCACAAACCAGAATACAGTGGTGCCCCGGCTAACGACTTTAATCAGTTCTGGCGTCACGTTCTTTGGGAAAATCATTCAGCAAATCATTTAGCCGGAGCGAGTTTTTCCATAGAAATACATGTAAAACCAATTTATCTGTTCTGGACCCACAAAAACTCCCATATAAAGTATGTCTTCCACACCAGTACATGCACATTTATTGATATAAGACACTTACTGGAGGGGGATGAGACAGAGACGCCATTTTTCTTAGGTCCCATGATGCAAAACACAAAATGAAGCAGTATTTTAGGTGAAAAAAGGCAAATATACAGTGCAGAGTTCACGTTGACATTTAACTCGGCCGAGTGAGACCCAGAAGTTAAGTCTTTCATGTTACAAAAAAATTAGTAACCCGAATTTCTCAAGTCGTAACCTGAATCTTTTCCATAAAACAAAATTCATAATCTGAATCATTTTGTTAGCAGGGACACATTTTGGCCAATGTTTTATTCGTTACCCGAAACTTTTGTTGGTAGAAGTGTTAGTTCCCCGGGGTACCACTGTAAATCCATACATAAAGTGCTCCGCACCATAAGGCGGAGTTAAAATCCTTTATTTTTCTCAAAAATCGACAGTGCGCCTTATGGTGCAGAAAATACGGTAAACTCTTTCACCTATATTCAAGGGCAACATTTTTGCTCTTACAAGTCTAAGTGCCCCCGTATCAGAAGCAGCAACCCCACCAATCCCAAAAGTTTGAGAACTGATTGTGGTTAATAATTATGACTAGTTTCAAGCAAACTAGATCATACACTTTAAATGATTGCGTCTTTTCTTGAAACAAGCAGCGGTGCCCCCATCAAAAGGGACTAGGGCCATCAGCCGACAGGTTGTAGATCATAAAGTCATCAATAATCATGGAAAGTATCAAGTAAATTGGTTCAGCCACTTTCAAGGTGTATCAGCACAACACCATATTGGACAGCCTGCCCTAACCCTGGGAAACCTGGTTGGTGCCATTATTTACAATGATGTAGATGTGGCCACAGGATGTTGAAACCCATATCTGCCTTTTTCAGGAAATAATTAAAGGTCCCGTATTGTGAAAATCCACATTTAGAAAACATGCTTTTTTATTTCTAATTGCATTTTAGCTATGCTTCTACCATATCTTCAGGTCTACATTTGTCAAAATCATGGAGGTCATTGTCTGAACCAAAAAGTTCAGATTGAACAGTGGAACATGCTGCTCCCTGAAACAATTGCAATAGGATCTGAAATTAAAGGATTGAGTTTATTAAACACATTGAAAGAGCTTTCAAATGAGTTGAAGACAAAACATCAAACTGTAGATTTTTGCCTGATTCTCTGGATCAGTATCTATGGACATGATATCTGTGTATAAGTTTGTATTGTACAGTATGGGTGAAACTCAAATTCTTTATCATTTTTGTACTGTTTTGATTGTCTTGGCCAGAACACTGTTGGGCTTGCACTTACATAGAACATTTCTGCAATAAGCACTTTACACTGCTTTCCATTCATACACCAGTGAACAGTCAACTTGGGATTCAGTGCCTTGCCTGGGGATCAAACCACCAACCTTCCAGTTATTGAACAAGCTGCTCTACCTACTGAGCTACAGACATCCACTCTTGTAGGATTACATTAGTTGGCTGGTGTAGGATAAAAGCTGTAAAAAAAATGAGTTAAGTGCAGCTAGACTTGACATCTGCTGACATAACAAGATGATCAACAGGAAACCATTTGGAATTTTTGTGATTTGTGACATCACAAGTCATGGCCAATTACAACCAAGCTAATATGCCTTTGAACTATTGCTAATATTCCTGACTTTTTTTCCGAATATGATCTCGGATCACCTTTTTTAGTGACCTGTGGTTCAGCGAGCTTTTGTTTGTTAAGGTACAGTATGGGACCTTTAAGTCTGCTTGCATACTACAGTTATTAACACACACTGCAACAAACAATCATATCTAAAATTTATATTAAACTTGTTTTCATACAGTTTGCCACTATGCTGTTTGATGTAGTAACTGACAGCTGTGAGCGTACAAAAGAGAAAAGCGGGTCATGACAGTGAATATTGTGGTATGCATCTGAGTTTTTTACTTTGTGTTTGAAGAATTGCACTCACTGCCTCTAAACATTTTCTGAACTGAAAGTCAGAGTCATACCATTTTTTAGACATAAAGACTCACGTCAGTTTGGCTTTTGTCAATTAATGTAACGCCTGTGGATGAAAAAGACAAAAACAAGTGTGTTACAGAAAAAAAAATAGTCCTGCATAAAAACTTCAACTGTCTGAGAGATACAAATGGGACAGATTATTAAAAGAATACAAAAATGCACATGCAACAGAAGGGCACCTGGTGGTTTGAATAAATTGCTGTATTCACACAATATATGGAAGAAAGAACCTTCTTTTTTTCAAAGGAGGCTGACAGCTGGAAAGCACTTTTAATTAATCAGACCACTCACAGTTTCAGTTTGTCTCTTATCGTATCGCAAACTGTAGCGTACAAATTAACTAACACAGTCTGTGGACAAATCTGTGTGACACCTCCAGAAGGCTGTGCATAATTGGAGCAAAGACGATGGTAAAATTGATTTGAATAGTGTCTTGGTTGTGTAACCTTTCATGGGTTTTTGCAGATTCCTGGATTGATACCCCAGGAGAAATTTATGCATAAATTGATACCACTCAGAGATTGCAAAAACAATCTGTTATAGGGGGCATTTGTCATATTTTCAGTTAGAAAACATAACCAAAATGACTGGAATTATTCACAGATTGTATAGAAATAAAATTTTTAACATTATGTTCCATGATGGGCAATCAGTAACTGTGGCCTCCACTCTTATGCCAACATGTGAAGGAGTAGCACTGCCCAGTGGGAACACACTCTAATCTTATCAGTCATCTGGAAGAACTGGGAGATAAATGGAGCAGAGCATCTCATGATTCAAAATCAAGCAAAGACACAAGACTGATCCACAATCAGCCAAACACATGTCAAGGGCATCTAGAGACCTAGGGCAGAAGGAGGAAGCACAGAACTACAGGAAAGATGCAAGTTAGTATCACAATATAGATGACATGAGGGTGAATTCAAATAGAGGGGTAGAGAGGGATGGAGAAAGAGAGACAACTAGAGAGAGAGGGTGGGAGATGGAGAGAGAATATGGAGAGGGAGGGAAGGGAGGAGAGAGTGAGATAAGACAGTTTATCACCCTCCTTATATGAATTTCTTCAAATTTGGCACAAACATTTCCTTGAACTGAAGGATGAACTGGTTGCACTTGGATATTTGGGCACACAAAGATTAAATGTTTGATGGTCAAAGGTCAAGATTGTTGTGAAACAACACACCATTGCTGTAACTGCTAGTAACATGTTAATGAATGAACTGAATTAGTTTGTCAAACTCATGTTTTCCTAATACTAATAAGAATCCAATACTGAACCTGTGTACTACTGTATGTGTTGAAAGCTTTGGACTGTCTGGATGCCTGTTTGCACATGTAAACAACTTTTCAAATATGATTAAAATATTCAAGATGTAAAGAAAAACATCTGTAATTAAAGGCAATGTCTTAAGTTACGTACTAAAATGTTTTAATAAGACATTTAATTTAATAAACTACAGCAGTATAGTAACAAACTCAACACAACACATCAAATATGCAGCTCTGAAACAAATGAAAATCAAGCATAATTATACAGCTTTCACAGTTTTCAGCATGAGCTTACCTGAGTGTTGCTGCACAGAATGGTCTAGTGTTGACAGTATTTCTTAGTGACATATAAATCTGTAGTTGATTTAGCTGATTTATGTAGCTCATCCACAATACAAATCAGTCTAACTACAGTAGATATATAAACTACTCTTGCAGCATTGGCTGTTACAGTAGTGAGGTTTCTTTTGGATTGGCTTAGTTTATAAAAGTAGTGAACTGTACAATGTTACTGACAGTGTTAATATGTTAAATGAGCATAACTTGATCTGTGGTTCTGAAAAGCCATTAACCACACTGAAGCTATATTATGGCTCAAAACATATTCCAGATGACACTGATGTGACTGTTTTCCTGCTGTTATAATCTGGGGGGGGGGGGGGTACTCTGGTAGTCTATCAGACTGGTCTACCAGACCATTTACTGTTTAGTGCTTCACCTCTAATCTATGTCCAAGCTGCCTGAATGCTGCACATCTCTGCTCTCATCACTTCAGGCTCATTCATTTCAGGTTCTTACTCTAACTGGATCCTGAAGGCGTCTCATTGCTCCAGAAGCATCACTTTTATAAATAGAACGGCATGTAAATCCGGAGCTCAGAGGGAGACGATGACAAATCACCTCTGAAATAGTCTCAAGGAGACTGCACTTAAATATGACCTCTGCAGGAAATAAAGCTGAAGCAGATGTTCACAGGCAGAACAGACCAAAACAGCTCCTCCAGCATATTTAGAAAGTCCAGCTAAAGAGGTCAGAGGTCATATTAACAATGAAAGAATGAGAAGGTCAGAGGTCACATGAGCCCTGTTAACCCTCTCACTAAAGCAGTACCCTTTTCTTTGTGTATTTGTACATGTTATTGTGTATTTGTGTTGGTTCGTCATCTACATTATATCATCCTGATGACAGTGACACATCAAGGTCAAATGTTAAGCTCAGGTGAAATGACCCAAAATAGAAATGAAGACAAAAGGTCATCATCATATCATTCAGGTTGGTGTGTTCCTGATGGTAGTGGTTACAGGTGTATGTTAGCAGATTCATGACGTTTTCTTCTTGTTGGGTCAAATGTCACAGTTGACAGTTCTCTAAAAGTCACTGCATTTTGTCTCAGATTACTTTCAGATGAATGAGGTGATACTGAGGTCACTGTTCCGTCTCAGAGGACATTTACATGTTCATACTGCTCTCTAGGGTAGTTTTCAAATGAGATGCCTACCATCCGAGTTCTTTCTCTGTGAGACTGTTCAAGCCCCCCCCCACACACACACACACACTGAGAGCAGCACCTTCTTCTGACATGCACACTGAGGGCCGATAGAGGCCAGTCTCTGAGTCTGAGTCTCTCATGTTTCTGTGATTGTAACGTTAAAACACCACTGGAAAAGCCTTCAAATGGAATCCTCTAACACCAAAGACCAGGACGGAGACCTGGAATGTCAGGAAACCATGTGCAGATACTCAGGTGATGACAAACACGACAAATTCAAACAGGACTGAGGGCTAAACTGGTTTATTCAGTGTTCAGGCAAGACACTGAATCAGACCCAGGGTTTTGGAATCACACTGTGTAAATATGCTGGTCAGTTCCACACCTGCCTTGGAGAACTGAACTAATCGTACAATTTCATAATCTGCAAAAGAATGAGGCCTGTGAAACAGCAACAGAAGATTTAACAGCAGGCCGTAAGTTAACGAAATAACTAGTCATCATAGAAACAGACTTCAGTGGAACAGCTGAATCCAAAAACACACACTATGACAGAATAATGGCCGAACATGGGTTTGAGCAAATGAATGACATTTTATTGTCAAATTGTTATTTTATTCATTTAATTCAATTTTTTTTCAATTTTATTTGTATACCGCCAATCATAATGGATGATTATCTCCAGGTGCTTCATGATTCAGGGACGCGACCTCAAGACTATACAGAGAGTAAACCCAACAGAACCACGAAGAGCAAGACAAGGATGACGAGGGGAGGAAAAACTTCCTTT
Source organism: Pseudamia nigra (assembly GCA_029823295.1). NCBI lineage: Eukaryota > Metazoa > Chordata > Actinopteri > Kurtiformes > Apogonidae > Pseudamia > Pseudamia nigra. Next base: position 2,703 of record JAQQAE010020736.1, on the reverse strand, counting down.
ACTAATATATATATATATATCCAATCCATTATTATCATTAAAATGTAAGAAGTATAATCGAAAAATAAAATGAAAGAATAAATAAAATGAGCAATAAATGGAATGAATAAAATAATCAATTAAAGAATAGTGAGCAAAACAAAAAACAAAATTTTAAACAAAATGACTAAAATGATTAATAAAATTAACAAAGAAAATTAGGAAAACTAAGGAATGATGAAAACAATATTTAAAAGTAATCAAGAAAATGAACCGAAATGAACAAAGTCATTCAGAAAAATAAACAAAAATGCACAAAATAATAAACAAAGAGGCAACCTGTTAGGATCCAGTTTCCGTAGGCATGGTTTTCAGCTCAGGGGGTCACTGATTGACACATATTCAGAGGATGTGAGCCTGGTTTGTAAACTCTGTGATCAGCGTGGATGAAACACAGCTGGGTGTAAGGAGTTAAGATAAGCAGCTGTGCGAACATGTGCAAGAGAAAACACAAGGAGAGATTGGAACGCTGAGTGCAGCTCAGCAAGGAAGCCGAGCTGAGTGAACTGAGCCACTGATCTACGGACTGGTGATTGAACTTTTAAGTAGCACGCTAGCAATATTGTATATATTCACCTTAAAAAACTCTGAACTACAACTAGCAACCCTAGCATGGGTTGGCCGATTCATCCGACAAAAGTACACGAATGACCGGACAGATGGTGTCTGTGGGTGTGTTCCACCAGATCCAGAACCAGATGTGCGAGGGTGAGTTTTGCAAACACACACCTTCATTCTTCATCGGGATGGGGCAAAACACATCACCCAGGGCTATTATAGAACATAAATTAAGCTCTGTACAAACACACAGGGCCTGGTGACAGGATTTAGTTATGAGGGGCTGTGTTGGGAGCTTAGAGAACGGACTCCTTGCTTGGCTAGCTGGACCTCCTCATAACACAACCAAAAGACAAGAGTTCAAACAAAACAGACCATAATTACCAATAAATGAACAGAAATATCAGTAAAATAATGAACAAAATAAAATAATTAGCAAAATGTAACAAAATTTATAAAACTGTCAAAATGAACAGAGTTATCAACAAAATGAAATTGTGTCATCAACAAAATTTTATGTTCAATGTTCATGCATAAGGATGCACAGAAGACCAGGGTCTTCTCTGATCATGTGCCTGAAAACCAGACCGACCACAGGATCCGCAGGAAGTTAAGGCAAACCGTATTTGATGTTGAGATGCATGAGGCCACCGGCTAGTAGTTTCTAAACAAAGACTCAGGCTGAGACACCCTGCAGCAGGACAGATGACCTGGTCCAACACACATCAGATGCCTGGACACAGGACACACAGGAAGAGGATGCTCCAATGTGGCTGAATTACAACAATTCTGCAAAATTCCTCCACAGCACTGTAAAAGACTCATTACCTGTTGAAACAAATGCCTGAGGGCAGTTGTTGCTGATAAAGGCCCATTTATACTCTATGTTAAGACCACATACGGATACAAAGGGGGCGTCCCCCCCGGTCTCAGCGTGCATTATGTTAAAGTTTGGCCCGTTTTGGAGGGGCTTATGAATCCATCATTAACATAGGAAATGGAGCAGTGCCACCGGAAACCGTGGGGGCGCTCTAATGCAGTACAGCTCATGAAAGAGTAGAAGAAGAACAGAATGCAACTTAAAACACCAAAGGATTAACAGAAATGGCTCAACTTTTTGAGGACAGTCTGTGCCATAGACTGTATATATTAGTGACATCTTGGACAACATCTTGGATGCAAATACAGGATGTAACCATATTCATACGAACGGCGTATGATGTAGGGGAAGCTAAGTAACTGCTAGCCTACAGACACGCTAAAACTTTACAAAGCAGTGTTAAACAAAGTCATGTTACAGTGTTGTTAGTGTAAATACTTATTCACAACTGCAGTCGAGTGTATCTCACGTAAAACTATGTCCAAATTGAATAAATACAAAATGTGAAGGTCCAACTTGGTCCGACCCCTCCAGAAGACTAGTTACCATAGCAACATGTAATCAAACCCTCGCATGGCAGTCATTTGTCAAATTATTTGCTGTAATATCTTAATAAAAAAGCAAAAATATGGACCAGATCACTTACTGGAGGGAACACATAAAATGTCTGAGAAATAATAACTCAGACAAAAAAACTTTCACTTAGCATTTTCAGACAAAAACCCAATCTCCACACTAGAGAACAGTCTGAACTCCACACTGCCCACTAGGGGATGTATTGTGTACATCCACGCCCACGTAAAGTACGTATTGGAGTATGAATGCCAGCAACGTTTGACAACGATTGATACACAACACACTTGCATAGAGTATAAATGGGCCTTAAGAGTGGACCAATCAGTGATTAGGTTTAGGGGACAAACGCTTTTTCCACACAGGGTCATGTAAGTTTGGATATTTTTCCCCTTAAAAATAAAAACTTTCATTTAAATAATGCATTTTGTGTTTACAGTGGTCTCTCGTTTATCACAGGGGTTACTTTCTAAAAATAACCCACGATAGGTGAAATTCGCGAAGTAGATTCCTATGGAAAAATTCACCCCGGCAAATACATGATTCGCACAACGAACGCGATGCCGGAACGGATTTAATTCGTTAGCCGGGGCGCCACCGTATTTGTTTTAAGGCTGTAAAACCCCTCACCACACACTTTATACACTATTCTC
>JAQQAE010020735.1:0-10621 GCA_029823295.1 Pseudamia nigra | reverse complement strand
AAGTTTCTTTTAAAGGGAAGTCTTTTCAACTTTACCTTAACCCTGATGTTTAAAACCATAAGGTCAAATAAGTTCATTTACATATTATCTTTAACATAAAGAAAAAAATACAATCCACAAAATGCTTTAAAAATCAAGACGCAGGTGGAAAGATTCTCCCTTCTGTGTGATTTTTGTTCTGTATCTTGAATTTTTGTTCACTGAATTCATTATTCTGTTGATTTTTTTTCCTATTTGGTTCACTTCTCATTCATTTTGTTCATTGTGTCAAAAATGTGGTTCATTTTGTTAATATTTTCCTCATATTGTGACCCTCCCACTGATATTCCCCTACATCATAGCACAGCTGGGCAGGTAATTTAGCCCGGCTCTGCTTTATATTGCACTGCAGTAACAGTACTTTAAACAGTAACCCATCGAGATACAGTAGTTCTCTGTGCTCTGATGTGATTCAAGCACAGCGACGTGAGTGCAAAGGTAGGTTGCGGTGCTGCTCTCTGCTCGTGGGATTATCTGCTTGGTTTGAAAACAGGTGAGAAAAGGCTTTTAATGAGTGTGTTTGTTCACATTCACAAACACAAAAGAGAGTGTATTAACCTCTGTAAATAAAATAAACTTTTCAAGACATGGCGTAACATGGTGTGCTTGTAAAAAATGAACAATATAATCATTTAAAATGACAAAATTGGCAACAGTGTAAACAAAAATGTACAAATCTATTTAAAAAAAATTCACAAAAATGACACAAATGAGCAAAAAGAATTGAAAAAACTAAAACGTACAAAATAAGACATGAGAAAATTAAACAAAATGAAAAACAATTAAATAAATTGACAGAAATGAACAAAATTGAAAACAAAAATCTCACAAAAGCAAGCAACAAAATCAACAAAAAACAACAAACTAAGCAACAAATGGTGCACAAAGCAAATCGTGAACATGACATTAATATGTTTTCATGATGGTTGAGAGTAAATAGTGCTTAAAAGCAAGTTTTTTTTTTATTTGTCACTTTAACAATGATGATTGATGTGCATGCTACACTGCTTTTACTTGTAGGATAGAATGCAATATAATAGACAATGATAAAATCCACATTGTGAAGTTACTGTAGTACTTATTTTTGTGAGCACTTCTACTGTAACTTGAGTACCACTAATGACAGGTGGCTCCTTTATTCATATAATTTTATTATGTTTTTCTGCATGTACAGTGCTTAACAAATGCATTAAACCACCACTTAATGTAAGGTTTATGCCTCAGACACCTTTAATCGGACGTGCTCAAATATTGCCACAAAGGGCTAAGGTTTTCTTTCCAGCCACTCACAAAAGCAAGTGTTTTCAGTGTGAAGGAATTCAGTGAAATCACCTGCTGAAGAGAAAGGTTAAAAAGAGAAAGGTTAAAAAGAGAAAGTGTAGTGTCTTGTCCTTCTGTGGCAAAAGATTGGACATTCCTGAACACTATATTTCTGTAATGGTTAATCCACCACTCTGCAAACACTCTTTAATCAAAATATATTAATAATATTAAAACATAATTACTTTTGCCATGGGAAGTGAATATAAGAATGCTTATTTTTACCAGGGTTGAGGAAAAATAGCTTCTGTATGGTAATAAATAAAGCTATTGACATTCAGCTGGCACCAAATTGTAGTGGAAATCTGCAGATTCAGCGCCCACAGATTTTCAATTCAATCTTTATTTGTATAGCGCCAATCATAATCGCCGATTATTTCTAGGCGCTTCACAATTCGAGGCCGAAACCTCATGACTATACAGAGAGTAAACCCAACAGAACCACCGAGAGCAGTATGGAAATATTAGTTTTGGCGAATAACTATTGAACTAATAAAATATGTGATTCTAAATGCTAATGGTAGGTTTTCATGGTCAAAGAATCCAAAAATGAGGGTCAAATAAAAGTAAGGATATTACTTCTGGATGTGCTGTCTGAGTGCTTTCAAATTACAGTTACAGTATTTACTCGTATTCCTGGGTAGAATGTTATGTTTGAATGTTATACTTGATTCATTTCTGGTGTCTCGGAGAATTCCAGTGTACAGGCTCCAGTGTGGGTATAAAAATGGGAATTCGGTTTGAAATTCCTCACTCCTGTTCAAAATGGTGAAACATGGAGAACTCAGTGTAAAAGAACAAGTCCACATTAGAGGACGTCATTGCTGGAGGGTCTCTGAGACACATAAAACCGGTGGCCCAAACAATTTGTATTTTGACTACCGGTATTTTTGTACATGATACCTTTATAGTTTTAATTAGTCATCACAGTCTTTCTCTCCATACTTGCAGTGACAATAAAGATCTCCAAAGTTGAATACTTCCTTCTGAATTGCTGTCATATTTAATGCATGTGATTCCTAAGCTTAGATATAACGCTGACAATGACACAACACTGTTGAAGCAGCAAGCTGAAGCAGCGTTATATTCCTTCTTTAGTTTTATGAGCCGTACACAGAGGCAGGATGATGTAAGGGCTGCTGAACCCTTCAGACTAGAGCAAAGAGTGGAATATGTAAACAAAGCTGCTCATAGGCACGCTGATTTACAGGGCCCCCCTCCCAACCTCAGAGCACCGGCCGCGCTCCCTGCTGCATCGGTTGTGCCGCTTTACTAACAACACAAGCTCCAATGCATTTTACCCATCACCAGGTTTTATGGCAACTTCACAACTTCCAATGCAATTTCATTGCAAAATATGACTTTCTTTTTTAAAAAAATCTCACACAAACATCTATAAGTTGAGATGTAAGTGGGGATGGGGAGGGTCATCAACATCAATATACTGTAAGTAAAGTGTGCATTTGTCCCACAAGGAAAAACTTAATATTGAGATGATATGTAACTTTTACATAAATAACAGAAGTTTTGGTCATTGATGAGTTCATTTTTGATAACTTTCTTGATTATTTTATTTTCCTTATGATTCTTTCTCATATTGCTTTTATTGTGATGTGATTTCATCCCCTTTTACTTTGTGCTCTTTTATTTTTTATCTTCTTTTATCTCTCTCCCTTCTTCTGTTGTTTGCCTAACAGGTTGTTCTTTTGTGTTGAGTCCTGTTTTTGCTTTGTTCCCAAAGCACTTTGTAAACTTCTGTTTTTAAAAGTGTAATTATTGTTATTATTAATTTACATTGACTCCTTTAGATTTTGTTTATTATATGGATTATATTGTTCATTTTATTAATTTTGTGCTTATGTTGTTCATTTGGATGTAAGCTTATTCATGACAATGTATGAGAATAAATTAAGTACATTAGAATACATTCAATTTCCAGTCTTAACTTATGTTCAAGGGATAAAACACATAAAAATGGCATGATTTGTGAATTTGCTTACCATACAGGAAGAATGTAAATATTAAGATATGATACTATATGTTATTAGTCCCACTTTGTTGTTTTTTATTTTGTCCATTTTTATGTATATTTTGTTCATTTTTGTATTTTTTGGCTTTGTTCTTGATTATTTTGTTCATTATTTTATTCATTGTCTTGATCATTTGTACAGTTTCTTGTTTATTTTGCTCATTTTTTGTTTACTTCGCCCATGTTCTTGTTTACTTTGTTCTTTTTCTTCTCATGCCCCTCATTTTTTGTCTATTTTGTCCATTTTCCTGATTATTGTGTTCACTTTTGGTTCACTTCATAAATGTCTGCAGCAAAGGCACAAATTAACACATTCACAATTCACCACAAACAGAAAATAAAGCTCCACGTTTGCTGTGCAACAGTGAAAATTTCCAGGAGGATTCAGGGGTGCCCGAGTAAAAGTACCCCCACCTCCCCCTGCCCCCTTGGAAACAGGTTTAATTTGCCCTCCCGTACATGAAAACCACTTCTGTTGTCAGAGATCAAGCATATCCACAGACTCTTGATACACCATCTGTAGCTGCACCCCTCCTTGAGATTAAGTAAGGTGGGGTAACCAAGCCGCGAAAGGTTTTTAACATCTGCGCTGGGCTGCTGTAAGTGATACTGAGGAGTTATAATTAAAGGTTCCGACTGAGGGAACAGTGTTTAATGCGGAGCACCCCTCTGCTATCCATCTGAAGTAATGGGGTGCAATGCAAGCACCCGACTGCCACTCCCCAGGCCCCGTATCACTCTCTCATCCTCACCCCACCTCTGATGGATGGGGAGGACCGGGGGCCAACTCCACAACGACTTCGACTGATAGCATACTCTCTTTTGCTTTTGGCTTTCTTCTCATTTAGCTGGCATTGTGCGGCATGTTACTGCGATGTGAACGATAGCTGGAGGAATGACTGATTCCACTGACTCCAGATTGCACTAATTGAGAGCACTTCAGTGTGATGGAGGGAACTGTAAAATAAAAAGCCCCAAATGACAAATATTACCAAAGCTGTCTTTCAGCAGCTTGACCTTTTTCGATGATAGTGAAAGAAAAATAAACGTCATGATGCCAGATAAATCACGCACAGATCATTTGCATTAACATAAAGATGAGCCAGTGGATTTGATGGAGCCTGGAGATGATTAACATGGCTTCCTTACATGTACATAATGCACTCCACCCATGCACATACGAACCTGTATGCTATAGTGACTGTCTGATAGTGTGATTATGGTAAAGTATGTGCTCTGTGTTACAACAACAGATGCAACATTCAGGTTGAGTTTAATGTATTCACAGTATCAAATTAACATTTAGCAAGTGCTTGAAAGGTCACTCTTACAGTACCCATACAAATCTACTCTAAAAAAATCAGCTCGTTACTGTTAAGGTATTTTTGAATACTCTTCAGTGAGTATTTTACAATTACTTTTTCACTGCACATTAATGTTAGACCTCTGTTCATTTTCAGAAAGCCAATATTGTTGAATTTGATTACATTTTGACTTCTGGTGCAAAAAGCAGTGAAAATTTTCACCTAGAACAATGGTGCGATCAACACACTTTCAATATATATACGTATATACAACTGAGGTCAATATTATAAGCTTTTTTCAGATCTTTTTTCTCACTCGCTGTAAAAGAGTGCTAGATTTTTAACAGAGCATTTCATAGCATGCTGGTTGGGTGACATGGTGGTGCAGTGGGTAACACTCATGTCTCACAGCTAGAAGGTCCTGGGTTCAATCCCAACACCAGGTGGTGGGGCCTTTCTGTGTGGAGTTTGCATGTTTTCCTCATGTCTGCATGGGTTCTCTCCAGGTAGTCCAGCTTCCTCCCAAAAACATGTACTAGGTTAATCGGCTACTCTAAATTGTCCATAGTTACAAATGCAAGTTACAGCCTCAAATTGTGAAGTGTCTAGAGATAATCAGTGATTATGGTTGGCGCTATACAATTAAATTGGTTACATTTATTTGCAAACAAAAACAGAACTACTATCATCCATCCATCCATTTTTTACCCCTTAATCCTCGTGAGGGTCGGGGTAATGCTGGAGCCTATCCCAGCTGACTATAGGAAACAAAATTGTCCAGGGTCAATATCATCAACCTGTAGAAGAACTGGCCTTATTATTCAGGCATAGCACACTGAGTAATGGAGTCAAGTGTGTGAACCGAAGTTAAAACTGAACTTTTGTCCAGTGTTTGCTTCAGACAAAACTGGAGGCATCGCTTTTAAAAGCATCAAAAGAAACGAGTTTAGATCTGAGAGGATGGATTGTTGATAAACACAAAGCAGGAGAAAGATATACAAAGTCATAAAACTTATTTTTATAATCACCTGAAAGTGAAAGAAAAATCGTACTATTTCCTCATTTGTGAAAAGAAGCCTTTCCAGCAACAAAAACACAAGCATCACAGATTTTACATACACTTATTTTTGTATCTTTATTCCAGTGTGTTATTCTACATATGAGATGAAATAGATGTAGTCCATTTGTAAACAGCACCAGATTTTCATGAATAGCGCCACTCAACCCTGAAAGACCTGGATGCCCATCCAAGGCATTGTCAAAAACATGCAAATGCACTAAAACCAGTGGCTAATCCATTCATTTTCAAAGACACTAATGTATTTTTAATTACTTTTCTTTGAGCTTTTTCATACTGTATTGACAGCATCTCCACAACAAGTCATATGCTGCACAATAACAGTATGAGCCCTTTTCATTTTGAAAAGACAAATATTGTTGAATTTGATCATATTTTGCTTTGTATTGTCAAAAAACAATTCAAGACATAAATAAATAGAAATCCAACTCTGTAACAAATACCTGAGGGATAAGGGACTATGCTTTTTTATAACCAGCTGTATGTGAAATAAATGACCCAGTATTTGTTGACAGGAGGCTTTCCAACAACAAAAAAATATCATCATCCACAACAAGTATCACTATCCTGAGTGCAACCCTATCGCCAAAAGAAGATTTGATATGTATTTATATTTGTATCTGCATTGTGTTATTCTACACATAGAAATAAATCATATCCAGTATTTAATAATAACCATCACATTTTAAGTACTAGTTCCAGTCCAATCCAGCATTATTTATAAAGCGCTTAAAAAAAAACAACCATAGCTGCTGTGAAGTGCTGTACATCAGTAATAAATAAAACAAAGACACAAAACAAGCAATAACACAATCAAATAAAATACTACCGAAAAGTGCAATGTGACATGGGTAAAACATACAAGCAGTAAAGCACTAAAAAAATCTATTTTATGCAATAAAAGCAATAAAAACCAATAAAATCAACATCTCATGCTGGATTGAAAGCCAATGAGTAAAAATGGGTGTTTAGTTAGTTAGTTCTGCTTAAATTACTTTTTTTCCCTCAGAAAGTGTAGTTATTTCTGTTGCTATTATACAGTAGTTATTCCACAACACTGTGTTTAGTATATTACAAATTATTACATACTGTATTGTCACTAAGTACAAGAATGCAAGATTCAAGATTCTTCATATTGTTGTTTTAAATGCACCAGTGTACATAAAAAATTTAATTGTGCTCCATCAACCTAATTAGTGTCAAAATATACGCATCAGTATAAAAGAAGAAAACACTTGCATTGTAAACATGTAAAAGGTGATAAAAGTAGTGCAAATAAAGTAAAAAGAAAAGAAATGAAAAATGTCCAATGTCCAAACCAAATTGCATGTCATCTTCATTTATTTTCTGAAATGAAGCCATGCAACAGCTTTTCATTATGTAGCACCGGATTTTTGCAAACTGATTTCCACTGGAAAGCAACAACAGAATGTGCAGAGTGATAAAGCCACACAAAAGTGAGACAGAGAGTAAAATATTTAAAACAAGGGGACAAAAAGATGCTTGATGAAGACGTGAAAGAGTCAAAAGAGCAAAGAAGAGAGTGCAATGACAAGACAAATGTCATGTCTCAAAGTAAAAGCAAAAAGAAGGGATCAAGAATAAATAATAGGAAAATGACACTGGATAAAATTTGATAAAAGATGATAGACGATGTATTGAACTTTCCACATATGAGATTACACTGGTATTATGCCTGAGAGCCTGAAAACATGTACAGTTTCATTCTTTTTTCTTGTGATGTTAACAGTGGATTTTAAGAAACCAGCACTGGGACAAAACCATTTTTATCTCTACATGCCTTGTTTATGCCTGCGTTGATGACCTTGACTGTTTACTCTGGCCTACAAAGGCACACTCTAATAACTCCACATCTGGTCAAAACTGAGTTAACAATAGAAGTGAACTTTTTAATATCAGATTTGTTTCATGCCAAGATGTTTTGGGTTGATTTTGTCTTATTAAAGAGAAAAATCTAACCTGAAATTTGCAGCCACTGTAAGATCCAAGCAAACAGCAGTAAGTCAGCATGTGTTGTGACAGAAAAAAATCAGAAAATAATGTCATTTATGGTCTAAATTTGGGACGTTATAGTCTTATCAGTATGTTTTACCTTTACAATAGTAGTTAATACCTTGAATCTCTGTATTTATTTTAAATTTCTGCCTCTCAGACGCTAAGTCTGGCACAAGGCATCTTTTCTCTAAGGAGATGAATGCTTTTTGTGTATGGTCCCTGTGAAATAAAACCAACAAACTAAAAAAAAAAAAAAAACATGCATTCATCATTTTACAAATATGGCCAAACTGCCAAATACTGCCAAGATCTTTTGACAGGGTCCATTAAAAAGCTGATCAAAAACGCTTTCTATTTTAAATGTGACCCTAATGTGTAATAATTTCCTGTAAATCATGGCAAATGCAAGGTTTATTATGTCAAAATGCTGCTGTTAGTACATAATGGAGTGAAACTGTATTCCATTTTTTTGCTGATTACATAACATAGACTGTTAACGCTGCTTTCATCTGTTTCTGTTCTTATTTCTTCAACTGAAAACAGCGAGAGTTCCTTCAATCGCTTCCAAGTCCGTCCCTCATTTTTCATGTCTGCGCCTGAAAATCAGTTGTGACAGGTAAATTCTGACAGCACAGAAAATCTAGCCTCAGTCATTAGAGTTAATATTATGTTTCTTTGGCAATCCCTCATCATTTTTGGGCCTCATTGACTATTTTTCTTTATAAGATATTAAGTATTCAAACCTCATTTACATCCTTATTTTTCAATTTGCTGCCGCAGTAGTTTAATTTATTCCATATAATTTCTTTTTCTGAGAGGGACATTAATCATTGCCTGTTCCTTTTAGTGCCTCTGGGATTTTTTTTTAAATCAATAAAATAAAGGCTCTTCCTTTGCTGAATATGATAAAACATTTTGCCAAGGGATATCAGTGTCCTAGCCAGGCTGCCTTCTCCGTCCTGTTTTATTCATTTTATATTCCAGGCTTGTTTATTTATCTCTCGGCCTAATGCATGGGCTTGTCACACTCACATACGGTACACAGAGGGAGAGGTCGGTCCATTCAGCAAAAAAGGGGGTGAAAGAGCAGCCAGTCGTTTTATCATTCCCAGCGTGTGGCCTTCCCCTTGATCATCTTCATAAGACGCCGCCACGTGATTTTTTTTTTCCTCTTTCTCATTTTTAATAGCTGATGTGGGATAGTCAAGTGTGAAGAAGGGGGAGGTTGTTATAGAAATTTAACTATCCTTTACAAATTGATTCACACTTCAGCAGCGCACAAGGTCCAGTAGGTAAATTACCAGGAGGACACAATCTTAATTCTCTGCCTCCATGGCATTACTGCTCTGTCCAGAGCTGATCACAGCATTAGTGATGGAGATAGTTGCAGGTAGATACAGAGCATCGTGGATGTTTGAGAAAGGAGGCAACATGGTAGACAAAAGATAGGACTTCACAAAACTGAATATACGCATGAAAAGGTGATTTACTCTCAAACTCTAAAGAAGAGCAATTAAGTGTATTTACATATTATAACAACAAGTATTGTATATTTTACTCCATTGCTTTAGCTACTTTTCAGGTGAATATTGTACACAGTGGGTAACATAACAAAATTTTAACATGCAATGTATTGTTAAAGTACATATTAAGCCAGTATTCTCTGGGTTATGTGGACTTTTACGTCAAAAAAGTAATGTGTAGTCAGACAACTTTTTGTGTGGTTTTTTATTTCAAACAAATTACAATTAAAAGACAAAAACTAGAATGAACAATAAATATATGCAATGCATTCTCAATAGTATACTGTAACTCCAATTCCAAAAACTTGAAATGTGAATAAAATGTAAATAAAAACAGAATGCAATGACTTGCAAATTTCATAAAACCATACTTTATTCCTAACAGGACATTCTCAATGTATCAGATGTTGAAACTCAGATATTTTAAGATTTTATGGAAAATATTAGTTCATTATCAATTTGATGGCAGCAATACTTCTCAAAAAAGTTGGAACAGGGGCAACAAAAGCCTGGAAAAGTAAATGGCACAAATCAAAAACAACTGGAGGAACATTTGACAATTAATTAAGTTAACTTGTAACAAGTCACTAACATGACTGGGTATAAAATGAAGATTTTAGAGAAACAGAGATGTGAAGATGGGCAGAGGTTCACCAATCTGCGACAAACTGAATCTAAAATTGGGCACAAATTTCAGAAAAATTTGACTTTGAAAATCCCACCATCTACAGTAATATCATCAAAAGACATACAATCCACAAATACAAGTTAAAGCTGGATCATGTAAAGAACCAGCCATATGTGAACACAATCAAGAAATGCTGCTGTCTTCTCTGGACCAAAGCACAGTTTAAAATCATCTGACAAATTCACCTGACCACAGAACAGTTTTCATCTTTCCTTAGACCATTTCAAACAAGCTTTGGAAAGGTTCATATCTGTACATCTTCAAAATTATAATAATGAGACTTAGTTTGTAATTTATATTTACTACGTTGTTATGTTTGTAGTTTATATTTACTTGAGCTCAACATCAGAACCATCTCCACAGGTAAAGTGTCACAGACACAACACTTTTCTTCTACACATTGTTTTATTGCAGCAACAACTCAAATCATTCAAAATCTTACCAATAATCAAACCTTAGACAGAAAAGCCACAAAACTGAAAAGGGATTTAGATCACAACTTAACACAACAGCTCCAACAGAAACAGCAGTACCCTTAATGATGATATACATACAGATGTGGATAAAATTGTTGGTACCCTCTGTAAATGACAGAAAAACCCACAATGGTCACAGAAATAACTT
>JAQQAE010020734.1:0-10621 GCA_029823295.1 Pseudamia nigra | reverse complement strand
CTTATCTTTTTAAATGGGTGAACTTGCACATTTTTACATTTCCCAATAATTATTGTCCCCACTGTATATATATTTAAAAACTGCTTGATAATAGCAGTTGCCTCCCTGCAACCAAGACTGACAAAGATCCTTAGAGCACAAGTCCATGTTTCTCACTACAATAATAATAAAGTGCTCAATTCAATGTAACAATGCAATATTCAGGGTTGACAGTTTGTAACTTTAGGATGTCATTCTTATTTTTGATCCTTGAAGAACACATTTTAAGATGCTAATATTTACTTATTTTTAGCAAAGCTTTTATTTAAAATTTAGTTGTTTAAATGTCTTTTTGTCAACATTTTCTACGCATAATTATGTCAATGTGCTTTTTGTGTGTAGAAATATTTATTTCTATGTCTATAATTAATTTCATGATCATCACTTTGTAAACAAATCTTTATTAAAATCCCAAAACAGGGCATTTAAGGTGACAATTATTTTTATGTGCATGAATCTTTATTTATAATTGAGTTATTTCTTTTGTACCATGTTTTCAGATATTTTTATGTTTTGATTCCTAAATAGATCAAGACAGAAAACAAATGAGCAATGTCTTGCACTAAGTTTAATAAATCATACACTGACACACCGCTGTTTGTTCTTGTAATTAGTGGCTAAAAACAAATGTCACGGAAAAAAAGTTGAAAACCACTGGTCCACAACACATTAAGAATCAGAACTTTCAACAAGAGACAGTTCATCATTACTGTTGCCAAAACCATCAAACACTATCTGAGGTGCAGTAAATTGGTGTTTTCAGAGGTCGGTAATACTTATAAACTTCTCTGCACCAAAAGTAGTTCTTGGTCTTCTCTCCCGGGACAGTCCTCATGAGTTGATGGATAATTTACAATGTTGAAAATGATGAAATTAAAGAAAAACTGTGTCCAAACTTTTGAGTGGTGGTGTATAAACAAATTAATACATAACTGAGATCAAACTAACAAACCACACAAAAATACATTTAATTTAACTTCGATAAATCTGTCCATCGGTGTTGATATCACTGTCGATTGCATATTTATTTATCATAATAATACTGTACCCTTGTTTCATTTACAGGGCAACATACATTTAGATTCCACTTGAAAACTTACTTTTCTGCATAAATTTCAAACCGTGCACCCTATGTGTTTTCTCCTACAAATCTGTACTGGAGCAATCACTCGTATGGAGGTCAGTGTGTGTTCAGACAAACTATTGAGGTGTTCCAGAGTGAACTCCATGCATCAATTATTCAGTTCGATCACCTAGCCTCCTTGCTTTCTCCATCTTATCCTTCTTCTTGCTGAAGAACGACCTGTTCTCTCGCACAGGCAGGCACAGTCAGGGAGGAGGGGGGTAGTAACCCTGTAGATAGCCTGACTGGAGCCAGAAAAGGACTGGAACAGGAGTATTCATTAAAGTCCCCCCAAGAGCACAGGCAGAGGAGAGGATAACAAGACCCTAGGGTGGCCGGTGTGGGCCCTCACTCCTCAAAAACCATAAATGTATTCCCCTTCATCCAGACAAATCCACAGTCTACTGTGTCAGCAAAAATATACACACATCCACTGTTGCTTGAGCACAGACTCTTCACTTTTTGTGCTACCTTATAGTTTGTTAACAACTCAGACTACATAATGAGAACAAGTTACAGTTTAGTATTCAAGATGTGATCAACAATCTAAAAGACTATGATACAGTAATATATTAATTCAATGTTGACAGATATTAGAAAGGTGTGCAGGGCAGCTATGCTTTAAAGTGTCAATATCATATTTGCCAAAACAGTAAAAAGGCTACATAAAGCTGCAGTAGGCAGAAATAAGGGAAGAAAAATGTCACAATGGAAAGGTGACATGTTCCTTCCACATGAGTATGAGCTACTGATCACAGTTATCAATCATGCTGCAATGGGCATACTAACCCATCAAAATCCTAGATTTGGGTCCTAGTGATGTCATAAAAACACTACCTATTAAAGTGATCCTAAATCTTAATCATCAATGACAATGCCTGTACAAATACTGTATCTCAAGCATGTCGATGTCAAGAAATTATGAAGAAAAACTCCTCTAATAATGTTTTAACAGCTGACATGTCAATGCAGTGGACTCTTCACAGCAGTTGAAAAAGATGCCATTATAGCTCCCTGTTGAGAACCATGAGATACCTGTACATAAAGGAGCAGTTTGTCAGTTTGAATCTGAAATAACATACTAAAACACCACACCACAGGTGACACCACAGACCGTAGAGTTGTTGTCACTGAGCTCTGGTAGGTTTAAGAGCACTGTGGTTTTTTGTTCCATTTGGTAAAGGACTGTAATGACAAGAAAAATGCTAAAATATTTTAAATATAGCAGACAGATATTGATTTAACTGATGTCACTGCATCTATGTCACTGCTATTGATTGAATTGATGTCGCTGCCAAAAGCATCACTAGGTTGATGTCACATGTCATCGTCATCAGGAGTTGCATGACATGGTGAATGAATCCTGAAGAGAAATAATTCAGTCTGAAAATGGTCATGCAAGACCCAAATAAATGATCTCTTCTGTTTTTGGTCACTGGTGGGAGCTGAAGAATCTTAAAGAGCTAAAAAGCCACTCCGAGGTCACCCATTACCCGTTTTCTTCTAGCATGCAAAGCAACCAGTATTACAATATTACTGTATAATGGAGCAAGAGTGAGTGTGACACCTACGGGCCACAAGGTCACAATCTTGTCTGTATCACCTTTAAAATCAGTCTTGGTTCTGCTATTGTCCATTTATTAAAATTCCCACAGTGAAGTATAAATTTACGCTGTACATTTTGATGTCACTGTCTGTGAAGCACTAGAACACTTTGTTAACCACAGTGGCATGATCACACAACCAATGAAGTGTGTGGTCAGAGGTGGACCAAAATCTGATACACTACTAATCTTGGTATTAAGACACTTTCATTTTAAATTTCTTGTTGTTGTTTTGTAAGTTCACATTGTGTGATGACACTATTTGACACAAGGGTCTTCAACCAATAGGTTGTCATTCACTGGCAGCTCACAACCTTTTTCTGAATAGATCAACGAAACGATACAAGATATACAGTACAGTATGTACATTTTATGAGCCAAACCTCACTTTGTAAACATGTATGTTTCTCTCTACTCAAATTCAGACAAGAGTGTGAAAGGCTGTGGCACTGTAAAAGAAATGAATGAACACACTAGAGTTACCAATGACCAAACAGAGATAAAATAAATAAATAACAATAAAAGAAAATTGTAGTATTTGCCAATTAGTAGTATTTAGTACAGTATAATGTGTTTTTAACATAGCTGAAGGGTATTTGTGTTATGAGTGTAAAAATGGCATTGCTGAGTATCAATATTTTGTAAAAAGCCATCTTTATTAGTTTACGGTCAGCTGGATGTGAAAAACAATAGCTTGCAATTTGAATAGTTCTTGGTCTCTTTCATTTTGTTAAAGTAGCTTTCAGAGGAAAACATGTTGGATATGCCTGGTTTAACATCAGGTAAAATGTTATGGTAACCAAAGAAGCTGTAGCAATGGGTATTTTAAAAAAACTCGGATTTTTCTCTTTTCAGTCATACCATAACAAATTATTGCTGCTACACTGCAAAACAGGGCAACTGTCATGAAAATACACTACCAGTCCAATGTTTGGACATGCCTTATCTTTAAGTGTTTTTCTTTATTTTCAGCATTGCACAAGAATACTGAAGGCGTCCAAACTGCAGATGAATGTGTATGGAATTATGTAAATAAAGAGTGTTAAACAACCCAGAGCATGTTTTATATTTTAGATAATCCAAAGTAGCCACATTTAGCTTTGATGACAGCTTTGTACACTTATGGCATTCTCTTGTCAGATTCATGACGTAGTCATCTGGAGCAGTTTTCTATTCCCAGGTGAGTTTATTTGTATTGTTTTGTACCTTCTTAATGTCGTTAGACCATCAGAGTCAATATCCTTATTATTGTTACTACAGCTACTGTACAAATCCATATTATGGCAAGAAACACAAGACATAGAACAGTTTAATTTAAGAAAGGAATGTCAGTCAATCCGAAAAATCTCAAGAACTGTGAATGTGTCACCAAGTGCAGTTGCCAAAACCATCAAATTATCTGAGATGCTATAAATTGGTAGTATCTGACGCTGCAATTCTAATAAACATATTTTCCGCAGTTAGCTCTTGGTCTTCCTTTTTTGGAACAGTCGTCATGAGAGTCAGTTTCATCATGCCATTTGACAGTTTTGGTGTCACATTGAAAGATCTTGAGATTTTTCAGACTGACTGATATTTTCTCTTTACTAAACTGAGTATTTCTTGCCATAATATGATTTTTACAGTAGTTGTAGTAACTACTGACTGTGTACCCACCCATAAGTCTGCACAAGATGGTCTAAAGCACATTAAGAAGAAAATAAGTAGCTTAAATAAACTCTTGACAAGGATCACATGTAGACTGAAAACCATTCCAACTTGTGAATCTACATAATTCCATATGTGTTCTTGTGATGTATTCAGTATTAATGTACAATGCTGAAAATAAACAAAATAAGAAAAATCACTGAAGGAGAAGGTGTGTCCAGCCTTTTGACTCGCAGTGTAGATTGGCAGGAGTATGTTCTTTAATTCATGGCTGGACTACTGACTATCCAGTAACTTTGCCTCTATGTATCAGGCGAAGGTGCTTAGAAGCCTTTAAAAGAGCTATAAGTAACTGAACGACTCCTGCAGGATCCTGCTCTGACTGACGTATGTGTCTCTCGGGTCTCTGAGTTTGTCTGCGCGGGGCTGTTGTTCTCCCCCGTCTGCCTGCCTGGCCCGTTGGGCCTCATAGAACAGCTTTCCAGAAAGACCCCAAGCGATGCTGAATTCAGCCAGGCTGTGCAGTAAGCTGAAATTAAAGCTGTTTCACTGTGGTTAGTTAAATAGTTGGACAGTGAGAGCATGGGGTGGCCCCAAGTCAAGGCTAAGGCTGTCTGGGATATAGCGAGTGGAAATATCAAAAAAGGATGAAGGTTGGAAATGGGATGGGATAGGAGGGAACATGCAAAATAAAGTATTAGAGGAAACTCTCATAGTGACCTGGTTAGAGGGGTTTTAGCAAGACAAAGCTCAGAAAGGTATGTGGGTGAAATCTCTAGTGCTGAAAATCTATTAGGTTTACTGTCAGTGCTCCTAAGCTATCACAGTGGGAAGGAATGCATTATATAATGATAAGATATTCACTCAACAAAATGCACACAGAGGGAGAGTGAGCATGGTCTGTGTTCATCTAAATGTGAAGAAAACCTGCAAGGGGCTTAGAGTTAGTTGATAACTTCAAGGAAACAAACATTCCCCCCAATATTCATCAGTTCATTTGCAAACTCCATCTGAATAAACCAGCTGAAATGTGTTGCAACTGCTGATTTTTTTGCATATTTAAAAATAGTTCTTAGCAACAATTCTGATCATGTGGTTTTAAGATGGCCTATGGCTGGACTTCAGCAACAGACTTGGAATTGTTCATTGAATTATATAAGTATTTGGCATAAATCTAGGTTAAGGAGCAAGGGGTGGAACTACAACGTCCTTCTACCCCCCATGACTTGCAGGGTTTCACCACAAGTCCAGCCCACATTCTTCAGGCTCTGTTCACTCTGTTTTAAGGAGATCTGTGTGCTTTTCAATGACCGTAGTCTGAAAGGAACCTGATCCAAAATGCATCAAATCACATCAAACTTGTTGACAGCGCATTTCCTGACAGATGATTTCAGATCTGGGCCTGGGTCTGTCATCCCATCATCATACATGATTGTAATGACAACACTGCCTTTGCTTTTATTTTCTATTTGTGTGCCTGTTGGACACTGCTCAAGAGAAACATTTTCCCTAATGTTTCCAGGCTACAGTGAATTGGCCATACATAATGACTGGAATGGCAGAGACTAAATTCCCAAGCCAAGTTCCTTTGAATCTACAGGGGGTTCATGCAGCGTATGGATCAGTCTTCCAGGAGGAACAGGAGCCAAGACATCTGTGTGACTAGCATGGACTGATCCCTTCTACCAGAACACTGGGAATAGAAAAACCAGGATTATCTGGTCACATTGCATATCACAGGCACATATTCTCAGCACAGAACATGCCCTGCCTTACTGCAATCTGTTAAACACAGTGTGGCAAATTCATAATGCAATTTGAATAGTGTGCCCTAATTAAAACGCACTATTAGACGAGCTCACAATTTTTTTTAGTTGAAACTCTTTTTCTGAGCATTTGTGTGATAAAGTACAACACAAAGTGCACAGCTAACACAATGAAAGATCTTCTACACTAATCTACTCTGTGTGGTGATTTTCATTATCCACTATCCACTGTGTTCCTGTGCAGTGGGGTCTCTGTGCCCAGTTAAGAGTCCCACTAGCCTGAGGGTAAAAGGATGGTGATGGGATGATGGGAGAGCATGGCTTAACTATTTCATTCCATTGTATTTTACACTCTTGCAATAATGCTGTAAAAGAAGAACATCATTTCATCACAGCATGATTATGATATCCAACATGCTTGTAATTTGACTTTGTAGGGTGGGAAAATCAAAAATTTTGGCGATGAGGGTGATTATTAGCGGATACAGTAATATAAGCTTGAAACTATGACAGCATAATCAGAAGAATGCTTGACTGAAGTAACGTATGTCAGTGGAGGTTCATTTGTTACATTTGTATGCAGAAGATGTACAGTACCATGTAACATGGCTACATACAGGAGTGTACAGGAACGAAACCTTGTGTTCTCAAATATGTGACCTCCTGTATCCTAGAATGTTGCCTCCACCCAGCCACACCCCCCGGTACACACACAGACACACACATATTCCACCCTAGACAGACCAGGTTGCCAGAGCTACACAAACTCCCACCCATTAGCGGCAGGATTCCAGGATAACCATGGCAACCAGTCTCTCACCCCCGGGGAGACGAGCAGTAGAACTGAAAGGCTCCATTCAATTTCCACATCCCAGAACAGCACACACAAAATGACACACATGCACACTTCTCACACACTAACACACACTCACTGGCAAACGCACACCCGCATAAACACACACAGATTCACACACACAGACATGGACACGTCCAATGCAACCCACTTGCTCTAACAGCCTCGCAGTCACTCTAGCCTTCCCTGCCTGCCTCCACTGGGGTGAGTGGGAGCTTGTTAGAGAGACCGCACACTACATCCTCTCACCCACGGTCCTCAACTGCACACACACACACACACACATACACACACAGTACAGAGCACACCAGTGAAACATTAATTACACCTCACTCATTGTGATAAGACACACTTTAAGGAGAAGTCGACAGACGCTTTCTTTTATGCACAAAGATTATCTTTCTCTCTGCCCAGAGGCATGAAGTATCTTATCAGCCACAAAGCGCCATACTAGGTCACACACCATCGGACTGAATGCATCCTCAGTGACAGTATGTGCATTCTTACCGCTGGTGTGATGCCACATGGCACATATAAGGATGTGTGATTGGTATCATGTAGTGTAATTTTTGATACCTCCACAGTACTTGTTCCCTACAAAGACATAAAAGCAAAGATTTGAGAGAAATTATGAAACATATAGGACAATATGAGAACATATTGGTGTATGGTTTCAGGATGTATCTTTGCAGTATCAAATTAGCAGTTAATAAAGATGTGGCTGTGATTGCTGTTGAAACTCCCATTTCATTTGAGTGAGCTCAGCATGCTCCCCAGGTCTTTTCAGTCTCAAACAGCAGAATGTACTCACTGGGTCTTACCAAGAGAAGAAAGAAAAGGTTATTGACGCACAGTGGGAACTCAACCTCAAAGTATCACATGCAGTATTACAGGAAATGGGATAGAGAGGTATAGGATGGGGGAGAATAGATAGAAATGAGAAGAACCTGACAGAAAATCAAAGAGGGTAATGAAAAGGTACCAGGTAAAGAGACAGTTATAGAACTATAAAATAAATTACTGGTAAGCAGTACTTCACGACAGAGTGTGCTGATTATTTTGTTTTCACATTAGAGCCCACACGGCCATCAGATGTAACCCCAGCCTGAATCAATGTGAAATTATCTATTCCAGATAAACTTGAGTGGCAAACATGCAGCCTTCAGCCTTTAACCTACACAGTACCAACTGTTTTTGTTACCTTGGTGATAGTCAGGATGTGAAGACATCCAGAGGGGGAAGTATCTTGCATAGATGGAAGGACAGGTGGGATGACTCGCACAAGTTAGGTCAGCAAATGTTATTAAAGGGTGTGGTGGTGTTTTGGAAACAATGAAGGAGAGAGAGAGGAACGGAGAGAAATCTGGAACAAGGGAGGAATGGAGAAACAGTAAAGTAAGGCTGGCACTAATGACGGGTGTGCCCAGGGCCACACAAGTACAGCTGTCTCCCCTTCCAACTTCAGCAATGTCAGATCAGCATAATAACACCTAGTGTGTTGGTCTGTGCTCACAGTAACAGCTGGGTGGTATGGTCAAAAAAGTGAACAATGGAGAACTCTGCATCACCAAATCCTATCATCGCTGCCTCAAGCTCATAGAGTTTTTCTGGACAAATCCCAGCAGTGCTTACAGAGAGAGTAGTGGTGGACACTTTAACTCCTGGCAGCCTCTGCTTGGACAAATCACTTTGCTTTCATCAAGTTTCCAGAAGTTGACGTCAGGCTGTGTTCAGAGCGCACTGAGTCACACATATTCAGGCTCTGCCCACCACCTCATCTTTGTATTTGTGCCTTTAGCAGCCTTGTGAAAAGGATGTGCATATACAAGCTGCATGATGTCAGATATCTGACCTGACCTCACACCCTACTCCCTTATCACTGATATCATACACACAGAGTTTGCTGGACTTACCCCTAAATACACCAGCCAATAGAGGCAGGGCAAAGGCAGTGTCTGTGCAGAACTTGATCTGTACATATTATTTGCACTTTTATTTGATGGACCTACATGTAGGAGGATATCTGTCTGTCTGACTCACTCCTTGTCTGTCTGACCACCCCCTCCTTTAAGCCTGCCAGCAGTCTCTTTGTGTTTCTCACTGTCTCTTTCTCCTTTTTCACTCACCAGTGTTTGTCTTAATCATTGCTGAGGTGAAGTGGGCCGGCCAGAGCCAGTGGATAATATGATTAAAGGAGGGCTCAGGAGCAAAGTCTCTTCTCTGGTCATTTAAGTCACCTGGGACTTCAGTCACAGTTGTCGGGGATCTCGAGGTGGAAAATGGTCAAAAATAAGATCATCAGACATGTTACTTATGGTGCATGCATCTTACCTCTTTTTAACCTTGTTTTTAAATGTGTGTCCAGAAGGAACTGGGGGATCGGGCTGTACATCTGTGGAGCTTTAAAGTGCATATGGCTGCACATACAGATATATTTGTAATATTCATATATCTTGATACTTTGTGTGTTTTTTAGCCTTCCAGAGGTTTCACAGATGAATGAAGCATTGGATCAGGTAAGCCGGGCGACACTCTCCAGCATGCTCCGCAGTTGGCCCCAAGGGATATGGGGTTGTGTGTCTGCTAGACCGCTGGGGGGGTGGGAGGTGAGAAGAGGAATGGAGTGGCTCTTGTCAGGAAAAGATAAAGAAGGTTTAGACATGACAGGCGTGTCATTAATCACAAGATTCTCCAGGCAGTGTTCGTGGATCTACCTGCTCTGACTAGAACAAACCAAAGAAACAGAGTGGACTAGTCATGGGAATAGGAAGACAGGGAGTGTGTGTATGTGTGTTTAATTCTGTGTTTCGTCTGTGGCTTCATTATTGCCCTATTCCCTATTCTTTCTGTCGTTCTTGGCTCAGGCTATGTACCATCAGCCCCTCTGGCAGATACATCCATGACAGGTACAGAGATAGAAAAGCACTCTGTAGGAAGCAAATCTGTCACCGTGCTAACTAAAACATGTCAGTGGTAGTACTGTGTGTCTAAGTGCATGCATGTGGATGCCTGTGCAATACAGAGGGCTGATTTGAATCCAAGGCTGCCACACCGGAGAGTTTATTTCATAGCTTAGAGAAAGAAGTCAAAAGGAAGGAGCTTTGAAAGAGCTGGAAGAGCCAGTGTATGTGCAAAGTAGGGGGTTAGGCAGAAAGGGAACGAAACCAAGGCATGGCTAAACTATAAGACAGGGTGAAAAGTGTGCGTATGTGCAAGTGTGTGTAGTCATGGCCTCAGGGGAGCAAGCTTCTCTCGCTGGACTAGACGGAGCCCACCTGAGTCTCTCTCCCATCCCTCCAGCTGTTTCCCTCACAAACCTTCCCCCCTTAACCTCATTTGCATCCTCCAAATTCACTAACTTACAATCTCTGTTGGCATCCACACTACCAATCAAATGTTTGGACACATATTCTCCTTCTGTATTTTTCTTTATTTTTTATTATTTTTAAGATTGCACATTAATAATAAAGAGATACAAAAACTACGAAAGAAAAGAAACATGTATAGAATTACTTCTTCTTCTTCTTCTTTTCCTTTCGGCTGTTCCCTTCAGGGGTCGCCACAGCGAATCATCTGCCTCCATCTCACC
>JAQQAE010020733.1:0-10621 GCA_029823295.1 Pseudamia nigra | reverse complement strand
TTCATTGTGTCAAAGTGTCATTTCTTCAGTGTCACCCCATGAAAAGATATAATTAAATATCTGCAGAAATGTGGGGGTGTACTCACTTTTGTGAGATACTGGACATCTGTCTTGTGTTTTCTACACCACTAAGGACTACAAGCTCAATCAAGAGCATTACTCAATCCTGTGTTCTCAGAGGCAATAAAAATTGGTAAATATAAAAAATTAGTTGCAACTAACAAATAAGTTTTAAAGGTTTCTACAACCCTACATCCTCTATAATCTCATTTTCCAGGGCATATGGGTAATCGATTTCATAACCCCATGAACAGCTCTCTGTGTACATAGCCAAAAACAAGAGCGCAGTCTGAGAACATAACTGACTGCTTTCCCAACCATCATTCCTGCTCCTTATGAATTCCTTCTAGCAGATTCCGGTATTCTCAAGGGAAAGCTCTGATGAATCAGAGGCTGGATGCAGCATTTCCAGCCCAAAAATCTGCCTGCATGTGTGGCTCAAAGTGGAGCTTACTGCCAGAGTTGAGGAAATGCAGGCTCCTTTAATGGAAACTAAATGAAATGATCAGTAAAGCCCTGTTTGTTTTCACATTTTACGCATCACCATAATACTTTAATATATTTTGGAATGTTTCTATTCTCATAGTGACAGAAGAAGGAAACTCAGTAAAGAGATGGGAACGTCATGCAAAAACTAGTGGATCGTGGTCCCTGTTTAATCCCGTAAACTACGGGCATCACAATGTAACAATATGTTGTATGGTAGTATGAACTTTATGAAGTGTTTGTGACCAAGGTATCTGTCTATGAAACGTGATTTACATTTCTGAAAATCAAAATCTGAGTTCACAACAAGATTTAAATAACATTACATTTTCCGAAAATAACTAAATGATAAAAAGCACACTGTTACCGTAGCTCAGTGATTACCAGTTACAGGTGATTTGAACAATCACTGCTTTCATAATAAATCCAAAACGATCAAAAAGTCAACATTAGTTGTTTCCAGATCTGGTTTCTTTCATCCACCGTGACGGTGAACTGCAGAACTTTGAATTTTGGAGCAAACAAGACATTTGAGGAGGTCAGATCAGGCTTTGCTAACCGCTTTTTCACAGACAAAACAATTAATTGGATAATCAAGTAAATAATGGATTTATGAACTATCATTTATCATCATTAGCTTTATTACTAAATTCCACTTGCACTTTGTCATGAGGAAAACAAGCAAAAAGAATTACAGGCCATTTAATAAATGCTGAGTTTCTGGTTCAGCTGACTGTCATTCAAGCCTTTTTAATAACACACTTTGGAGGAGAGTACATAAAATTCTAACAGAAATACTGACACGTAAATAAATTCAGTGGAGTTAATTGGCTTAGTCAGCATCAATATTGGATTCTAGAAAGTCTACTTCATCAAAATCATTATCAAATACTTCTGTTGTAGGTCTTTCAAGTGCTTCACGTATGTTTCACATGTGTTGTATGCATTGTATACATTGCATGTTTGATGAATAAAACATGCAATGCAATTAATGTTAATTTCTGTATACTTCAGTTTAAATATTGTTTTGTTGATGTAACACATGCTCTGTCTGGTGACTTAATGCTGCTGCATGCTTCACTTCATGAGCCATTCTTTCTAAATCTTGTCTTAATGTTTTCCACCAACTCATGTTGCTCATTTCTCATTTTGCTGCATTATATATTTCTAGCTCTGCTACAATTTTGTGGTGCTGTTTATATTCGTAAATGTTTTCAGTGTTTTATTACAATAGTTGCCTGCATCCCAATTTTTACTTTTTTTCCTCACGAATCCTTGTTGTGTTTTGTCCTTTCAGGGTGCTTTATCCAGGGACTACAGAACTAGCCTTTTGGCCAAGTCTGTCATATCTACAGAAATACCCTGCATGAAGATATCCATTTCTGCTAAATCCAGACTGTTATTTAGGTCTGCGTCCAACTGAATGTACACGTAGATACCCTCTCCAAAAAGACCCATGCATTAATTACCAAGTTATTATGAAAATGTTAAAAAAAGTAATTAAAATTTTTTTGTGAATGCACCTTTCTAAATGGGATCCATGCCAAAAGTTAATGCATTCTTCCTGGACTCAAGCTCTACCGTTGGACCAGCTGCAATGGCATTTTTACGGCTACACAGATGTTGACTTCATTTATCCAGTTTCTCACACGTATGGCTGCAATGTATGGTGAACAAAAAATGTTAGTTATATTTTTACAGTACTGCAACTGCAATTGTGATCAAAATTGCCACCTGTCATCGTAATTTGAGTTGACTTGCTTGATTAAGAAGAAAAATACTCCTATTGCTGATTTACAGATATCAAATCAAATATAAAACTAGCATAAAAATATATGAGCAAAGTATAACAACATCCAAAAAAAGTTGTGACTTTCTTCAATGTTTTATACAGGACCCATTACCAGAGGTCAAAGGTTGTTCATACTTATTTTTATGCAAGCCTATTGCATTTTTCGTGCCAGGGGATGATTATGATACTGGATTTCCATTACTGCAAACTATGATTATTATACTGGACTCTTAAAATACTCGTATTGGTTGACAAATCAGAGTTTGGCCAATAAAAATGAAATTCACTATTTCATTAGCAGATTCAAAACTGTCATCTTTGTATAACAGCATACGTTTAGCATTGCACAGGGTACTTTGGCAATCTGACATTCAGCAGACGTTCCAGTCATTCATCTGAAGTCGCTGGCAGCAAAAACAACTTGTGACAGAGTTAAATTATTCGACTAATACAAAGTTAAGTTGAGGTGTGCACATGTGTGTACCCTTGTGTGCCTGAGCAATGTGAAGTACATTCGGGTAATAATCCTCCGTCTGTTTGCTTGTCCTGGCTCTCCAAGCAGGAAGCAGAAACACCTGCAAGAGTGTGTATATTTGTGAATCTAAGTGTGTCTACGAGAGAGTGTGTGCGTGTATGGGGAACACTGAGGTGGCTGTTGTTTTCATGCCAGCCATCCGGATGCTCTCTCTGCCCACTGCTCTTTTTCATTTGCCTCCACTGTGCGTGTGTGTGCAAGTCTCTGTATATGTGTGTAATACTGCACTCCAGGTGCCAGCTGCCTCATCATCACTCGTGACAGGGTGCACTAGTACACACAGTGTACAAACACATACTCTCAAGGATCAGGACTCTGTTGGTGCCTTTACAGATCTGATGGCCAGACTAAATCATAAAGCCAAAGAAACAAACACTATGCTACCGACTGACCAACATTTCATTAAACGTCTGAGTGTAGGACTGCTGATCGTACCTACAAAATGGTGCTGGAGGTGCAAAAGTTGTACAACAGGTGAGTGTGATGAAGGTGTGAAGGGTTGGTAGACCTACTTGGTGCAGTCATTGAAGAGCTCCTTACAAGGACTCTGCTCTAACTTCTCCCAGCACCCAGCGACCACATCTTGCGGTATGTCAGGCAAATGGGCTGCCGACTTGAGGGTTACAGTGACATATACAGACACACAAAAGGTGACATGTTATTCTAAGGCCAAAAGACAACAGCTCTAATGAGTATCTACTTGCTCAGTTTCTGTTTGTGATATGGTTGGACTGTTGTCACACCTAAAAAGATCAGCTGTAGTCCAAACCGACTTGTGTATTTTAGCAGTCTGAGTCAGTTAGATTAAGCAAAACTAACAGCTCTTTTGTCAGTTTTAAAAGACACCTTGCTGTTGTTGCATTAAGACAATTACAACATGAAGAAAAACACAGCATTATTAGCAAGTAACAGATTAACATGTTCAACACCTAAACTACCAAGAAATAAACCCACACATCTTTTGAGAGCAGCCCACTTCCTTTATTGTAATCCTATGTGTGACAAATGATGACAATAATGTCTAGAGTATTAATAAATGTGAATGCAAAAAAAGATGTGTGAATTCTGGCCAATGCTGCTGCAAACTCTGCTCACTATGCTCTTTGAATGCACAGACTGCATGAGAAGTGGATGGAGGAACTGTGATGTGACCCACTGGTTTCTAACCTCCTGTTCTGAAAGCGGCTGACTGCGTTTTAGCCTTTGCCATGCTGGTATTCTGAAGATAGAAAAGAACTACACATTTCCTAGAAACGGGAGGAGCAGCAGGAGCATGAGGGGTCACAGGTGAAAAATCAAATTTAAAAAAAT
The DNA here is from genome assembly GCA_029823295.1 of Pseudamia nigra. Taxonomy (NCBI): domain Eukaryota; kingdom Metazoa; phylum Chordata; class Actinopteri; order Kurtiformes; family Apogonidae; genus Pseudamia; species Pseudamia nigra. The sequence continues at coordinate 6,437 of JAQQAE010020733.1, read as the reverse complement.
GTCCTTTAGGAGGGAACAACAGATTCATATTCAACCAGCAGTGCAATCCCCCTTTACAGATTGTAACAAAACATTTTCTTTTTCTGTTTTTTTTTTTTTAGTACCGAAGACACAACAAGCTTCTTTCAATAGACTTTGTTGAAACTGTATGTGCCTTTACATTTCAACAATACAGAACATGTTGTATCTTTTAGATTGTCCAAAGTAGCCACATTAAGCTTTGACAACAGTTTCGTAGACTAATGCATTCTCCCCTCCGATTCATGTGGTAGTCACCTGGAACGATTTTGAATTCGCAGGTGAGTTAATTTGTGCCATTTCTTCTTAATGTCCTTTAGACCATCAGTTGTCTTGTGCAGATGAAGGCTGAGGAAGTAGTGCTACTACAACTACTGTACACATCCACATTATGTCAAGAAACACTTAGTTAAGTAAACAGACAGTTCATTGTTACTTTCATCTCAACAAGTTGGAATGTGTCCCTAAGTGCAGTTGTCACAACCATCAAACACTGATGGAACTGGCACTCATGAGAAACATCACCGGCTGCTGAGTCTGGTAATTCTAATAAACTTCTCCTCTGCAGCAGAGGTAGCATTTGGTCTTCCTTTCCAAAGAGGGTCCTCATGAGACCCAATTTCAAAATAAGTGTTTGATGGTTTTATTGTCAACTGCACTTGAGGACATATTCAAATTTGTTGAAGTGACTGACATTCATTTCTTAAAGTAACAATGAACTGTCTCTTTACATAACTGTTTGACATAAAATGGATTTGTATAGTAGTTGTAGTAGCACTAATAAAGCTACTGACTCTTACCTACCCTTCATTTGCACAACTAATGGTTTAAAGCACATTAAGACTGCAAGAAATGGCACAAATCAAGTCTTTACAAGACACACCTGTGAACTGAAACCATACCAATCAGGTGAATCTGATGAGACAATGCTATGAGTGTGCAAAGCTGTCAAAAATAAATATGATCAGCATTCCTTCAAATTGAGGGGAGGAGCTAATCAGTGAAATCACCTGCTTTTGTGACTGGTTGGAGAGAAAACCGGCAGGGTCTTGGCCCTCCTTGGCACGAGTTTGACACCTGCGGTCTAAAGCATATTAGAAATGGCACGTGACTTGAAAACTGCTCTGGGTGATTACCTTTTAAATCTGATCATTGCAAAGCTGTCATCAAAGCTAAATGTGGCTACTTTGAAACTATCTATAATAACCCAGAACATGTACACTATCAGTCAAAACTTCTACAACACCCCACTTTTCCAGTTTTTTATTGACTATGCAGTTGAAGGTCTCATTGTAAACGTAGAGAACAAATAAACAACTGAAGTTAAAAAAGGCATCCCAGAATCAACTTTTTAACCAAAATGTGTTCTAAACTTTTGGCTCTTCAAAGTAGCCACCTTTGACAGATATAACAACTGAACATTTGTGACATTTATTCTATAGTGCAAATCAAATATTTTTCAGAAAGTTCTTACCATCTCTGTTACAGAAGATCCCATAAGTGTGGAGCACTTGTAGGTTGCTTTGTTTTCACTCTTCTGCCCAGTTCATCCCAAACAAGCTTGATGGGGTTAAGTCTGTAGACTGTGCTGCCACTCCATGTTTTCAAGCTGACCATCTTGCCCTTTTTTTCCTAAGATAGTGTAGTTCTGGCACAGCTTGGACTTATGTTTTTGGATAGGGTAGCACACTGAGGAACCATCCTTTCACCTACTCTACGGCGTACAAAAATCCTGTGATAAACTGAAGATGTCAAATTTTGATTCATCAGTTCATAACACTTCTTCCAGCCTTCACTGGTCCATTGGTAATGTCTATTGGCCCAGGTAGGCCTTTTTTTCTCTTTCTTACTTTGACATCTTAGCAATGGCTTTCTTCCTGCAACTCGACCTGTCAAACCTGCAGCTCAAAGTCTTCTCTTCACAGTTGAAACTGAGACTTCTTAACTACAACCACTATTAAACTGTATTTGAAGCTGTCGTCCTATGAGCCGCCTATCTGACAGGCTGTTGACTCCCAGAAACATGTTTTCTGATTCTGTTGTCGCTTCAAGTCTGTCAGACCTCTCCCTGACAGAGTTTCCCCTAGTTTCTGAGTGCCTTTTGATGGTGAAGTAAACTGTACTCACTGAAATATTAACTTTTTTCATAGTTTCACTGTAGGAAAGACCTACATTTTTAAGCGTTATGATGGTCTGTCTCTCTTCAGTTGAAAATACCATTTCTTCTCACCATTTTTATGCCACCACAATGCTTTCTGCAGTACAATATTGTTCAAATAATGCTCACAATGGTATAGAACCACAATGTGTTCCACCACTGCTTTTATGAAGACAGAGGAGGTTGTAATTAATCAAGCAAACTTGGGACACGTCTAGGAATTAGTTGCAACAATTTTCAAGGCTTGATCAACCTCCACTGTTGCAGAAAAGCTTTATGTTTTCAACCCATGTCTTTTCCCTGAAGAGGTCATTTTGTATAATTCTGAAATGGACCTTATTTTTCAGTTTTGGGTAACCTTACTTTTTTTGACCTGGCAGTTCAGCACTTACCTTTGTACTGTTTCAAGGTATTCATTGAACTTAAACTGCTTGAATTTCCTTTTTTTTTTTAATGAAAAAATTGGGGTGTAAAACTTCTGATCGATTGTGTATGTTTTATAACACTTCATTGTTTACTACACAGTTCCATGCATGTTCTTTCAATTTGGATGCCTTCAGCAAATCATAAAAATGGAAAAAAAAATTACTGAAGGAGAAGGTGTGTCAAAATGTGTGACAGGTAGTGTATGTAAAAAATACTCACTGTTTTGCTTTGTCTTACCCCATTATTGAAATATGTGTCTAAAATATTAAGTCCACAGTCTCTCCTCTTCTCATCAGGAGCTAGCTGGTACATGGCCTGTGAGAGGAAAAAAAACCATGTGACACCCACACCAGAGCAGGAAGCCATCTTTAATATTGCTCCAAACAAAACCACAGAGCCATACACCAGAGGTGGACATTTAAGATGAGATGGAAGGGATGAAGAGGAGAGGTGGGAGGTTGGTGTGAATAGCCAAGAAGTGAAGAAGAAATTAAAATAGAGATGATTATGGGGGGAAAATGGTGACAAATCACATGCTTAGTCAAGGCAGCAAAATGTCAGTGTTCGTCTTCACACTTCACCCGTTATGTTATTTGCCAGCTCCCAACATGACTCCTCTGTTTTCATGCAATCGCATCATCACAGATTGTTTTTTTTTTTCCAAATAAGGCTGCAAGGAAGGATATTAGACTGCTTTGAAACATGTGCTTTGAGTGAAAGTAGGCCTAGCAGTGAGAAATGAAACCAAATCATACCAAGTTAAGCACTAAAAGTTGTGTGCCGGGTAGTCTGCGTGGGTGTCTCCTGTCTGCCCAGGCCAGGACTGCCCGCTCACCTCGAGAGAGACTAATGTACATTCTCATTAAATAAGCATAACACCCCCCCCCCACTTTCCTTTCTCGCATACCTCCAGGGGCCTAAACACAAACTTGAGCCTGTGTTTGCCTGCTCACCCAGGGGACCTACCTCTGACGTGCGCTTGACCTCATGGAGAAGTGTACATGGAAGGAGGAGAGGGGTCTGTTCTCTGAAAGCCTGACTAGGTTGCTAATCACCCCCGACACCCCACCCACCACTGCTTGCTGCTGCCAAGACCAGGCAAAACACCAAGGCCTGAATTTCCACTAATATTCCTCACTTTGGAAGAACCTGATTCAGAATAGTCCCATGAGAAAGATGAATGACAAGCAGTGGAAGAAGCACAGGGAAGCATGAAGAAACATGTGAAAGGTTCAAGATGCTCAAATAGGCAGAGTGATACTTGTACATATTCTTACCACAGCATCCATAAACTCGATGCAGCGTTTCAACTCTGGCCTGGTGTCACAGTACTGACGGAATAACAGCCGGCCGATGGGCTGCTTCTCACATAGACTGGTGTAGTCCCTCTCTGAGAACAAGAGCAAGAGACGAGCCATTAGGTGACATTTGATATGAACCCATTGGATCCCATGCAACAGATCAAGGTTCGCCAAGGGCTTCAAATAAGATTCACAGATAACAGTGATAAGACCAAGAGATTAGGTCCACCAAATGTGTCCAGTATCCCTGCATCATAATCTGCCCATATGGTTTTCCAGAAGTCGGTAGTACTCAGATACATTTACTTATTTGTTTTGCAGAGTACTCTTTACTCTTACTCCATTACTAACTACATTTGTAGAAAAAATGGGACTTCTATTCAGTTACATTTGGCCACAGCTCAATGAGTAGGAGTCATTTTTACACATTTAGACTTTGTCTTCAATAACAATATATCACCAAAGTAAGCAACAATAATCAACAAAATATTAAGAAAAAGAACAAAAGTAGCTAAATAGTCAGCAAAATATCAAGAGAGCAAACAATTAGTAAAACTCAACAAGATTAACAAAATAACAGTTGTCAACAAAAGAAAAATCAATAGGCAAAATAACAATTATTGGAAGAATTTACCAGAGAGCAAAAATTCCACAAAAATTAGCAAAATAAGATCATAAAAGCAAAAAAATAAGAATAATAAAAACACAACATATTATGCAAGAATAAATTGATCACATTGCACAAGTTACTTGCTACTTGAGGAGTTTTTTTATTAGACACTTTTTAAATCTTACTCAAGCATTTATTTTCACAAGTACTGTACATCTACTTGAGCCATTATAATTACAAAGTAATAATACTTTTACTTGTACTGTTTCTTTACACTTTTCCCACCACTGTCAATTTCTAACATTTATATTTAAGATCAATAAGAGCACTGTGAGGTCTTGGCATATGACCACCAAATTTTACACATGTAATCCTTCCATCCTAGTGAACATTTGTACCAAATTTCAAGACATTCCCACATAGTGTGTTTCAGATACTCACAAGAATGGACAGGCAACGTTACAACAGCTTTCACCTGTGGCCACTGAAATCATTAAGTCCGAGTGAACGTATGTACCAAATATCAAGACATTCTGTGTGAATGTTGACACGCTATGTGTTATGTTGATGTGTAGCTGTTACTCTTGAATCTCTCCAGTATCTGCCTTTGGCTGCTTTTATGTTGTCTCTCCTCTGTCTACTAACCACGATCAGTATTCCTCCAGCCCTCGTCACCCTAGACTTGCTCTCTGAGGTTTAGTTGGTTTCCTCTGCATATAGTCTTTAGCCTTGAAATAATCTTGTTCTATGATTGGCAGTATTTGGATTCAAATGTACTGAATTGAAAGGACCAACTTAAATCAATCTTAAAGGAGACATATTGTGCATTTTCTGACATAATATTTAAAGTTTCTGGGTCCTAAAGATGATGCCGTTTTCTTTCTTCTCTGAGCCTTGGCTGAAAAAAGTCCCATTTTGGTCCCTCCCTGCCCCTTGTTCTGATTGGTTGGTTGTTCTCCAAGTGATAGCACAGTCAGATCAGAGTTCACAGGGTGTGGCTTATGTAAATGAGACAAGATACTCGTAGGGACAGGTCAGCAGCTGACCTGAGTCCAAGTGGGCAGGGCCCAGGCCTCAGGCTGAGGTGATTGACAGGCAGTGTGATGTCACATCAGAGAGAGAAGACAAACTGCAGGTTTTCAGGCAGATTCAGCTGAACCAGATCAGAAAAGCTCTGTGCACCATTAATACCTGAACTGACTTTGTTTTGATATTGCCATCGATATTATGTTAAAAAGCACAAACTTGTTTTTTCCATGATATGTCTCCTTTAATAGAAAACTGACTATAACTGGCTATCTCAAATGTGTTCATTAAGAGGCACGCCTATTCTGTGGTTTACTCTTGCAGCTTTTAAGCTTAACATCAACTTTTAAAATTATTCAAAAACAATGCGACTTGAAACAGCTGATGTGCAAAGGTTATTTTAAACGTCATTTGTTACGCAAGGAGCATCCAAGAAGAGGTTTCATCCTTCCAGAGCTAAGATGAATCAAAGATCAGCAGTTTTTCAATAAATACACAAGAAACTTGTAGAAATTTTTAAAAGTCAATATATTCTTAAAAGAAGGAATGGCCATGGGCTCTCCTTTAGTGACTGGGTGAGAAGCTCAGCTATCCGAGAGGAGGTCAGAGTAAAACCACTGTTTCTCCACATCGAGAGGAGCCAGCTGAGGTGGCTTAGGCATCTGATCCAAATGCCTCTCTGGGGAAGTGTTTTGGGCATGTCCAACTGGGAGGAGGCCCTGGGGCAGATGCAGGATAAGCTTGGGGGACTATGTCTCGCTGACCTGGGAATGCCTTGAGGTATTTTCAGGCCAGCTCCTCTTGGGGGAGTTGGAGGGTTATTATTATTTTGTGTATTATTTATTTTGGTTATTTATAATTGTTTCTTTTCTTCCTTGCTTTGGTTAATTTAGAGGTG
>JAQQAE010020732.1:0-10622 GCA_029823295.1 Pseudamia nigra | reverse complement strand
AGTGCTAGCTGCTAGCACTCTGACGTCCGGGTCAGTCTCTTCGAGACCCGGAAGTGATGCATAGTGGCGAGCGTTAGCGGCTAGCGTTAGCAGCTAGCGCTCTGAGTGACACAGGTGTGACACAGGCGTGATGCAGGTGTGACACAGGCGTCGTTGTCCACATAATTCATCGCTGTTAGGTTCAATTTTTTTTATAATTTTATAAAAATTCGTCGTTGTCCGAATTTTATGTTGTCGGAAGTGGTCGTTATCCGAGGTTCCACTGTATACAGTGCAGTACACCGATCAGGCATTATGACCACTAACAGGTGAAGTGGACATAATGTTGATTATATCGTTCCAGTGGCTTTTGTCAGTGGGTGGATGACCTAGGCAGCAAGTGAACATTCAGTAGCCATCAAATTTGTTGCACTGAAAGCAGCAAATTGTCCAAACTAAGTTTGCCTCTGAGCAACATTGACATGGACCACAGTGTGATGGTGCACGACTGGGTCAGTGCATCCATCCAAAGAAACCAACACAGGTGTGATCGGTCTCTCTTACGTGTGCCTGTTAACATCCGAGCAGCAGCGTTCTGAACTAACCGCAAACAGACGAGAAGGAACTGAGACACACCTGTGTAAGGGCTGTTATAGTAGCGAAACCTTGACAAAATGAATGTATGAATAACCGTCTCTAGATCAAAGAAGGAGAGAAGGAACAGCTTGAGCTTGGACAGGATTCATAACTGAAAAAAGCTAGCTCTGACTACAGCATTTATTTGCTTGTTGAAAGACAGGGCATTGTCAAAAATAACTCCAGGGTTTTTACAACAGTTTAGTTATAAGTACACAAAGGGCCAGAATCAGCATTCAGGGTTGCATAAAGGTCTGAAGGGCCAAACAACACAACCTCAGTCTTGTCTTCATGTAAATTCAGGAAGTTGTGGGCGATCAAAAACTTTACATCCTCTAAGCAATCCAGCAGAGATTTGAGCTGAGATTGGGTGTTCTTTCGAGGGATGTAGATTTGTGAATCATCTGCATAGCAGTGATAAGAGATACCATATTTTTTAAAAACAGAACCTAAAGGGAGCATGTGAATGGAAAAGAGTATTGGACCCAGGATAGACCCCTTGGGAACTCCACAGGTGAGGGGGGCTGACGTGGAGGAAAACTCACCAGTGTTAACAGAAAAACTTCTGTTAGTGAAAAAAGATTTAAACCATTCAAGTGTGGTTCCTTTAATTCCGATACTCTGTTGAAGTTGTGAAATTAAAATGCCATGGTCAACAGTGTTGAATGGCAGCACTTAGATCTAAAAGAACTAAAATGGCTGATTCCCCAGAGTCAGTAAAAAGTAAAAGGTCATTAAAAACCTTTAAAAGTGCAGACTCTGTGCTATGGAAGGCTTCAAAACCAGACTGGAAAACATCGTTAAGACCATGATCATCTAAAAATGCCTGAAGCTGGATAACAACAACTTTCTCCAGCAACTTAGAAAGAAAGAACAATTTTGAGAAAGGTCTAAAATTTGGCAAGACTGTAGGATCCAGGATTGGTTTTTTTTTTAGGAGAGGCTGAACCACAGCACACTTAAAATTGGCAGAAACAGTCCTGGACACAAAACTGCAGTTAATTAGAGAGTTAGTTAAAACCCTTGGGTCAACAATCTCAAAAACCTCCTTGAACAAGTGAGAGGGAATGATATCTAGGCTACAAGATGTTGCTTTTAGCTGAACAATCACTTTAGAAAGTAAAGAGAGAGTCACAGGCTCAAAATGGTCAAGAACTGCAGTGCACATTGGAGGGGGGGCACAGAGATCGTTGACTGAAGAAATAATTTGTGACCTATTATTGGCAACTTTGGCCACAAAAAATATGAAAATTTATTCACATGCTTCTGGAGAAACTACAGTACCAGGAGCAGCAGAAGGAGCCATGACAGCATTAATAGTATAAACTAATACACAAGGTCTGTGGCAGTTTGCTGAGACAGAATCTACCAGATACTTTGTTTTAGCTACCTTAATGACCTCTTTATATTCAGACAGAGAAACTCTTAACATATAAAAGAACACCTTCTTTCTTACATTTGTGTTCAGCCCTACTACAAACCTGTCTGAGGGCACGAGTGGCGTCATTCAGCCAGGGCTGTGATTTAGGTTTAGAATGCTTACTTTTCAATGGGGCTAGAGTCCAGAATGTTTAAGCAAGCACAATTAAACTGCTCAAGTAATTGGTCCACAGTCAGATGGGGGCCGTCCAGACATACAGCGCTTACATAGGCCGAAGCAAAACATTCAGCCATAGCAGAATCAATCAAAAAACAACGTACAGCCAACCGATGTCTAGTAGGATTACATTGAATTTTGGTGGCCAATACACCAGCGCACACAGCAATGGAGCAGACATATCCACCTTAAACAGCTGTAGCTCAAAGCTGGAATAAAAATCAGGCTTCAGGATAAATGTTTTGTTTACAAGAGATCTGGCATTAACCAGGGCTAACCTGATTAGAGCCGGATCAGTGGCCAACTGGGCTACTCGACCCAGCACACGAAGGTTTCGAAAATCCACCCTGCCCCTCCGGAGACAAAGTGACTGATGTCGTCCGTGTTGGGACACAGGAATGATCTACTTGTACGGTGGCATCAGCAGTCGTCAGATGAAAGGGGATTGATCTCCACCAAGTCAGTGGAGGAGAGACCCTGCATCTGCCACTGGAGATGACTTCAGGAGGGTCATAAGCTTCACCACCACGCCACCCCGCTTTCCCTGTCTCCTGTGGTGTTTCCTACGGGGATGGTGGCACAACCAGCGCCAAAGACACGCTGGTATAGCCTCCATGAAAGAAGGGAAAGTCGTTGCTTGGGTGCTCAGATCATGTCGGGACAGTTCCTCAATCAAACATCTAATACCCATGAGAACAGTGTGGTCATAAACCAGCATTTTGCATAAAAACAGATAAAAACAGGACAACAACAAACAAGACAGGTAAGATCTGACACCACGCCAGCTTTTGTGTGGTGCAAAACAAGTTAGATTCAAGCTCACACCTAACAGGATTTTATGTCTTGGGTTAGAGCAGGGGTGTCCAATCATTGCCACAAAGGGCCAAGACACTGCACATTTTCTTTCCAACCAGTCTCTTCAGCAGGTGATTTCACTGAATTCCTTCTCACTGATTGGTCTTCAGTGAAAACACCTGCTGAACAGACTGGCTGGAAAGAAAACCTGCAGTTTCTCAGCCCTGTGTGACAATGTTTGAATACATCTGCTCAGTCTACTCCAGGACCATCAAACAAGACCCACAGTTTTGGACATGCTTTAACCCTTTGTCTTGATGTCACAATTTGGTCCTTGTCTAAGTTGCTTGCATCCTTATGCTGCCTCCTAATTTTTTTTTTTAATACCTCAACTTTAATAAATATTCACTTGTAGCCTCATATATCCTACCCACTCACAGGTACCACTGTAATAAATGTACTGACATTACTACCACTTCACCAGGGAGTTGTCATAATATTACGGTATGACTGATCGGTATACAGTTTTTTTGCGACAATTCATGCAGTATATGCTTTTTTATTTAATTATAACCAAAGAGGAGGTTGAATTTTAAAAGCTTGTGTAATAATAATAGTTTATCCCAGGAAAAGCCAATAGTTGATTAAGTGGCTGCCATCACCTACTGCCCTCCTTGAAATGCAATTACAGTAAACTTCCAGGTTGTCTTGACCATGTCTACATGTCTAACTGCACCGAATTGCTGTCATGTGATTTGATGATTCAATATAACTCATGTTAACAAGTGTACCTAGTAAAGTGGCCAGTGAGTTTAATTATTTTCCTTCATTTCTTTTGAAGCCTGTTTTTTAGCCAAATTCTTTTTCTTTTTTTACTTTCTATCTGTAGTCCAAAGTTAATAAAATACAAACTTGGCAGGTGTTTTCATTTAACATCTTTACTGCTTCTAACCTCCAACATATTTTTTTAATTTATAGACTGCAAGTTTGTACTTTCTAGCCAAAATGAACACCTGCTCGAATGTGTCTACAGTAAAATAAAGCACCTAATATATTGTCTTGACTGATGTATATCGATTTGGCTCTAAGCATGTGCAGTAAACATACAAGCCAGAATATTCAGCGGTCACTGGATTTGATTTACTTATTCCCCAGTCACCTGCTTTGCCACTTCCATGTGAATAAAATCATTTTTCTTTTTGATAGCTGCAGACTGGAGACACACTGTGCTCACATTTACCGCCTCTGGTTGCATTTGCACCAGGGTGTGGTGTTTTTCTCACTGAATACTGCATACTGAAAAGGCGTTGAAGTTAAAGAGTCATATTTAAAGCAGTGTGTTGTTGCGATATTTGATGATGATATACTGTATGGTGATTTACATTTTTCCTTTGTCTTTATAATAATAACAACTCACATTATATTTGTTTTCATGCTGTTATGTTTTACACCTTTTACACATTTTTTGCATCTTTTACATTGTTTTCATCATTTTGCTTCTTTTACATGGTTGTCATTGTGTTTCGTTTTTCATTTTTTGCTTCTTTTGTTATGTGCATGATTTGTACATTTGTCTTTTTAATCTTTTTCATTGTTTCTGCCTTTTTGTGTCTTTTACATCTTTTTATGTTTCACATTATCCATGTATTTATATTTTTTTGTCTAATTCCTCTCATAAATTTGCGTCTTGCATTTTCATCTTTTGCATCATTTTAGTTTTTTGGTCTCTTGCCTTAGTTTTGTAATTTTGTCTTTTTGCTACTTTTAAATTGTTTACTTCATTTTTGTCTTTATCAGCATCCTTTTGCATCTTTTAGATCATTTGTGTCTTATTTGTATTTCTTTTGTCTTTGCTTTATTCAGGCTTTCTTAGGCTCTTTTATGGTGTATCCTGTGTTTGGATGTTTACGTTATTTTCATCTTTTTTGCATCATTGACATAAATTTCATCTCTTTGCATATTTTATGACATTTCTGCCTTTTATGTCACTTTTTTACATATATATTTACATGTTATTATTTGCCACAAGACAGACAATATCCAAAATGACATTACTGATGGACAGCACACCAACACACATGTATACACACATCTTTTATATGCTTTTTATCTAATTCTTTTTATAATTTTACATTGTCGATGTAATTTTTTGGCATCTTTTAGGTAATTTTTGTCTTTTTTTGCTTTTTTCACATTGCTTATGTGTTCTTCCACCTTTTATGGTGTTTCCTGTTTTTGGTCTTTTATATTGTAATAAAGTGGCCAGTGAGTGTATTTTTGAGTTGTTATTTTCTTACATTTCTTCTGAAAAGCCTGTTATTTCAGTGAAATTCTTCTGTTTTTTCAAATGTTATCTTTAAATCAAAGTTAATAAAATCTGTATTTGGCAGGTATTTTTACTGTTTCCTAACATAAGAGATGCTGCTTAATTTAGTCATTTTAAGTTATTTTTGTCTTGTTTGTGTCTTTTACATTCTTTTTCTTGTTGTTTATATCTTTTTCCACCTTTCACAACATTTCCTGTCTTTGGACATTTGCATCTTTGACATTTTTCTCATCTTTTTTGCATATTTTGCATAATTTTTCTCTTTTTGCATGTTGTACAAATTATTTAAAGCCACCAATTATTGCCTGGTTTCTTCAGCTTTCACCAAGGACCAAAACGCTTGAATAAAACGATCTGACATTTATTGTGATAATTACCAATATTGACTAACATAAAAAATGTTACAGTGAGAACATTTTTGGCTTCAAGTATTGGTTTTATTTTCAGTGGTACCCACTGGATATTTGTCTTTGTGTGTACTTCTAGGATCCCCCAGGTCCCTCTCCCTCCTCGGCAGGGGTATCGTCGGTGCCTCCCAAAGTGGCGTCCATAACCTCTGAGCTGCTGGCGCACGCCAAGGTGCAGCTGCCACTCAACATGTGAGTTTACCTTCAGGTGCTGTCAGCTCACCCACCTGAACATGGATTCACCCCCTCCTTCCATCTGCCTCCAATCTAACCGTTACCAGGACCCACCTCCTCCACTTTTGTGCCCAGATTTGTTGGCCGTGTTCCACCACCTCTGCAGACACCGTCACTTCTACACTGTTCCACAATTAAATCCACACCATTCGGTCATATTCTGCTATATTTTTGGTCATTTTCGATCATTTTGCAGATTATTTATTTGAATTTTTGCGAAATTCTTTAATTTTTCTGATTATTTTAGTTAATTATTGTTAAATTTGTGAAATATTTTGCTCATTTTCTTGACTATTTTGCTCAGTTTGTATTAATTTCCTCAAGTTAATTAATTTTTTTAGTACTTTTTGTGAGTTTCTGTTCAGCTTCTTTAACCCTTTCACACATGGTGTTCACTACACTGGACATATATTTTATAGTGACTAAAAACTTAAGGCAAAAGATAAAGCAAAACGAGTGAGTATTTTGACTTAAAATTAACAACAAAATCAGGAAAAAGAAGAAACATAAAAAGCAAAAGGTACAAAATAGGAAAGTACAAAAAGGAAAATCAATAAAAGTGAATAAAATTGGAAGGAAAACAAAAAACAATAAAATGAACTAACTTGAACCAAATTTGATGCTAAAAGAAGAAAAATGAACAAGAAAAAACAAAATATGACAAATCAACTAAATGAGCAAAACCATCAAGATGCTGAGAAGAAAGGAACAAAAAGAAGAAACATTTACAAAAATAAATCAGTCAAGAACATTCTTTAAAAGAATGAACAAAAACCCAAACTTACAAATTTCATGGTTGAGTCCTTTTTTTTTTAACATTGTCAAATATCAAAAAGCGTAATTATGACTGTATTTCACTAAACTGACATGTCCTGATGGATATAATTTAACCATTTCCAACCACCACCTTGCTTGAAATACAGTACATGACATTATTTTAAAGGTTGTATGGGAAGTACTGTACCACAAGTCTAAAAATGCCAAAACCCCAGCTTTTTTTTAACAATTCACAAATTAATTTAATATTTTTTCTATGCTGTGAATTATTGTCTTCAGTTTTGCCTTAATTTTGTTCAGTGTTTTGCTTATTTTTGTTCATTTTCCATATTGATTATTTACTTGATTATTTTGTTAATTCTGTGAATTTTCTTTGCATTTTTTTATTTCCCTTCATTATGTATTTAATCCCCCCCCCTTTTTGTTGATTTATTGCTTTCTTAGTGGATTTTTGTTTATTGTAAAGTTTTACTTCCATCACTGGACAAATCTAACGTCCCCACTGGGGAAGGGCTAAAGACCTACATGTGGCCCTGGAGCCACAGGTTGCAGACCCCTGTCCCAGTTCTAGTTTTATGCATATATTACAGAAAACATATTAAATAAGATACTTTATGAGCCCATATATAAGCAACCAGACTTGTTTCTTTCTAAAATGAAGTATACTTAGCCTCTCATACTCGATTGTATGTTTTACGTGACATTATCAGAACAATATGAGTACACAGTACTGCTAACATGCTTTTTGTGGAAAGTTTTTGGAAATGCACATTTGTTTGGCAACCTAGTTTACATCTCATGTGACTCACCTGTGGGCCATGACCCAGACTTTGGGAAGGAATGTTGTCGGCTACAGCTGCAGGCTCAGCTCGATGATTTCAGACGCTGATTTTTTTCTTAAATAGATCAACACCACCTGATACATGCAAACGCAATCATATTCAAGTGGAAGTGTAAACTCACCAGTCACATCCAGATGGCCGGTGTGGTGCCAACACTGAGCCACACAATTCTGTACTTCACCTCATAATGAATTTACTAATGCACCCCTGGAAACACACAGGTACCTTCAAGGTGTTTGGTGCTTTTGTCAAATACTATTTTAGAGCTTGAAAACTGCAGAGGATGGTATACTGTAAGTGATTACTTTTGGTGAGTTGGCATTGTTTTTGAGGGTGATTGAAGAGAAGGTTTAAAGGAGACATTGTACCCCTTTTAATAAGTTAATTTCATGTTACATTTCAAGTTTCAGGTCAATATACAACAGAGATCGTTCATTCTACCATACACCTGGTTTTCAGACCTGTATCAAACAGGCCATGTCAGTGGTTGAAATGCAAATGAGCTCCTGTTGACTGTGTCATATTCCTGTCTGTGCCATGGATACCATTATGTAGAATTTCTGGCACATAATCCCAGGATTTCAGGGTCGTTCTGGCAGTTCTGGTGGTCCTCGAGGACTGATTGAGGACAGTGATTACATAGTTGTGATGCATACAGTATATCCAGAAATCCTGAAGTTTTTTTTGTTTTGTTTTTTCAGGTCCAGTAGGCTCTGTGTGTTTTTTCCTCCTTTGAGTCACAATTTTGATACATGAGCATTATTTTAAGAGTCCCTACAGCTGTTTTATGATAAACACATTAAACCTTATTTTTAACAGTTTTTCTCCTTTAAGATTAGATGAAGAGGGCATGAAGTCAGTTCATTAAAAAGTGTTGAATTCAGCTGTGAAAATATATGTTCTTAATCCTTTGACGTAAAGCTGCATAATTAGGTGAATAATTCCAATGTGAGCCATCTTTTTTAATTCATGTGTACAAATTTTAAATCCAAAGTACAGATGTATTATTGGGTCTGGAATTTTTTTCCATTACATTCAGTTCAGTTCAGTTTTGTATAGCGCGAATCATAATCCAAGTGCATCTTTAGGCACATCACGATTTAAGGCCAAAGCCTCAGACTATACAGAGAGCAAACCCAGCACAACCTCTGGGACCAAGCCTAGGATGTAAACAAAAGCAAAACAGAATAATTAAAATATTGAACCAATGTCAGCAGATTTATCAATCAACAAATGATCAATACAATTAGCAAAAATTGTTAATGAAATATCACAATGAACAGATTATTCTTCCTCAATCCCCCTAAAACGGACATTTCTGGATCTTTAAATTGCAGCTTATTATTGTACAGCTGGAGATATTGAGGTTTGATTAGTCATGAAGCTCAGTCCTTACATTTGAATTAGAGAGGTGAACAATGTTTTGATAAAGTTTGATTTTCCTGTGATCATTTGGTGGATTAAATCAATGTAAAATAAGATAATTAAGTTGATTTTCGGCTTTATACATGTCGGTACCTTCCACATTTCTAGTGTAAAATATATTCAAATGACATTCTATGTGGATTCATTTACAGCAGAGCACTAGACTTTCTCACTGTCTGTCGTTTTGACAGAAAAGGCTGGCAAAGAGTCTGCCAATGCATTTTTACCCATCATTTTAATTTGCTCTGAAAAAATGGAATATGGACATCCAGATACATATGGAAGAAAGAAAATTTGATTTTATTGACTGTAACTCCCTGATAAAGGCATATCTTATCAGCACAGTTGTACATACACTTACAGCATCTACACTTACAGTACATATTAAAAGATACATTGTAAATTCTGTGTTGTATGATGCATTAAGGTCCTATAAAATCTCCATGGTTCCGCAGTGCAACACTTAATCACTTGATTATACACAAAACATAGAGTCCCTCATCGTAGAAACAGCTACCAACAGCTTATAGTTTTATACTTACATTGTCCTGTTGACATATTTTTGGTTGCCCAACATTTGGATAATTAATATGCTTTTGATGGATGTCTAGTGCTTTTTGACTGAACATGTTGCTCTGTATCCAGTGATCTAATCTGTCAAAATGACTGACCCTCAGGTTTTTCTATCACTGGTTTAAAAAATTGTTATTGACAGAAAAGTTTTGGTTAATGCATCCCCCTGATTCACAGTACAAATATGTACTGCCAGTCAAACATTGGACATACCTTCTTCTTCTGTGTTTTTCTTTATTTTTATTATTTTTATTTTTAGACATTAATACTGAAGGCATTCAAACTGTGAATGAACATGTATGGAATTATGTATTAAACACTATTATGTTGGGAATTAGCAGAATTAGCAACATAATGATCAAAAACTATCAAAACAAACAACCCAGAACATATTATTTTCAATTCAATTCAATTCTATTTGTATAGCGCCAATCATATTATTATATTATATTGTAGATGTAGTCACATTCAGCTTTGATGGCAGCTTTGCACACTCATGGCATTTTCTCATCAGAATCACAAGATAGTCACTTGGAATGGTTCTCAAATCCCAGATGAATTAATTGATGCCATTTCTTTTTAATGTGCTTTAGATCACCAGCTGTTTTGTGCAAAGGAGTGTGTACAGTCATTAGTCTTGTTAATGCCATTGCAACTAGTGTACAAATTCATATTATGTCAAGAAACACTCAGTTAACTAAAGAGAAAAGGAAGTCATTGCTGTAAGAAATGAAGGTCAGAACTTTGAATGAGTTCCAAAGTGCAGTTGCCATAAATTGGTGGCTTCTGAGGCTGTAATTCTAGTAAACTCTCAGACTTCCTTTCCTGGGACAGTCTTCATGAGAGGCAGTATCATCATAGTCCAACATAACTTTTGATACACTGCCTGGCCAAAAAAAAGGTCACCATCTGGATTTAACTAAGCAAATACTGTAGGTACTAGCCTCCCATTGTATAATTTCTGCATGGGTGATTATGTTTCAGCTGGCAACAAGTGATATAAGGATAGTGGCGAACCATCATCTTCGAAG
>JAQQAE010020731.1:0-10622 GCA_029823295.1 Pseudamia nigra | reverse complement strand
GCCTCGAATTGTGAAGCGCCTAGAGATAATCGGCGATTATGATTGGCGCTATACAAATAAAGATTGATTGATTGAAGCCAAGACTTTCCTCTCCCCAGCCACCTCCTCCACCTCCTGTGGGAGAAACCTCAGGTATTCCAAGACCCGCCGATAGACATAGTCCCTCCAGTGTGTCCTGGGTCTGCCCTAGGGCCTCCTCCCAGTTGGAGCTAGTTTTGACAACCGGGGATCGAACCACCCAGGCCTCTGCCTTCAGTTGCCACCCAAACCACACAGCACCGGACCCTTATGACCCTTTCTGCAGGTGGTTGGCCCACAAGAAATTCTTCATCATAAGGGTATCCTGAATTGCTCTGAGTCTGGCCTGTCACCTAGGACCAGTTTGCCTTGGGAGACCCTACCAGGGGCGAATTGCCCCCGATAACATAGCTCCTCCACCACAATAAGGTGGCGATTCAAGGAGGGGTCACATAAATTAGTTACGTAATCTATTTAAAAGTTATTGTGCTGACACAGCAGGTATGTGGATGCAGATATCTTGACACAGATGTGGGATTGTGAAATCAATGTTTACCTTCGTCAGCGTTAAGTAATTAAGATGGAAACCAAAGAATATTGAGTTCAGATGTTTCTATTTTTTCCTTTGCTGAGGAGACTATCACACCCACAACCACATTAACAGCTACAGTGGTTCTTGACTTTCCTCTTGGCACCTTTATGGTCATAAAGTCATATTTTACTTTCATCAAATTACCACCAAACAGGCATTATGGCTGGGAGATGTGGCTAAATGCCCTGCCTATAAAAAGTATTTA
Organism: Pseudamia nigra; assembly: GCA_029823295.1. Classification (NCBI taxonomy): domain Eukaryota; kingdom Metazoa; phylum Chordata; class Actinopteri; order Kurtiformes; family Apogonidae; genus Pseudamia; species Pseudamia nigra. The sequence goes on along the minus strand of JAQQAE010020731.1, from coordinate 9,807 downwards.
GCCCCGTGCTTTATTTATTCTACCCTCATTCTTTACAGGCCTTGAAGGGCTTGGTGCAGAGATGCATCCTTACAGCCCCCACCCTGCTTCACAGCGGACATGGTCTGTTTATGATGATATGCAGTGTTCAAGCAGTGTCTAGTCTGAGGTACAAAAAGCCCCCATATGCCCCCTGGTGAACTTTAGCGGAGATTTAATTGTGAGATTTTTTTGTCTCTTTGACAGTCCACCATAAATCTTTGGCTAGTGAAGAACGGAGCAGCTGAAGCTTTGAACTGGTTCATAGTCTCATTGGTATGTTGGTGTCCTCCCTCCTGGGTTTTCAGTTTGTGAGGACATCCTGCTCTAGGCACTTTTATATGTGTGTCATATAAGGCTGGGCGATGTATGGAATGTATTCGATGTACTTCAGCTGAGCGAGCATAATAAAAAAATCAATAAATAACAAATTGTGAGACTACCAGTAGTGTTTGGCTGGACCCTAGCTCTATTTAGGGCAATCATGTTAAAGCGGTGGATACTTATGCAATCGGATATTTTCAGTAATTAAACGTAATGTAATAAAATGTGAAAACATCCAGGGGGGTGAATACATCCAATTCAACAAGATTAAACTAGTGAGACAAAAGCAAGACAAAATTAGAGCAAAGAAGTAATGAAATGAAAACATGACTACAGTATATATATTTTTTAATTAGGGCGTTTGTGCTCATTGTCTTTATTTTTAGGTTACGTGCTAAAAGCCAGATCCATGATGACCTACTAGACATAAGATAAAAGCAACCACAGCACATCTGTGGTGTCCTGTTTGACCAGTTTAAAACCTCATGACTCAGGTCACATTACCCAGCTCTACTTTGCTTGATTTCATTCTCACCAATACAAGCAGCAGTGTGTATGTAAAGGTGTGACTAGTAAACTGAGACCAATTGAGACTCCTATACGTACCTACTGTTACCCCATGGTCAGCAGTCGCTCTTCATTAACATAGCTGAAGGCCTGCTGGTATCACATCAACACAACGGAACACCACAGACTTTAGCAGAGGCTTTAGTCTATTTTAGGTTTCTATGACAACACACTGAGACACCCAGGCTGCTGTTTCTTTGTGCCTGGACAGGCTCTGGATCTGAGCAGCAGCACACCCACGTCTTATGACACAAACAAACGTAGTGTTGAAGAGCACAGGGGTCTGTTTAGCAGGGGTATGGGTTGTGCTGATGACGGGGCGCTGCTGTTCTTTACCTTTATGCTAAAGAGGCAAGCTCGGCTGAGTTTACAGTGTGACAGATGTAGCCATGATGACGGAATATGGAAGGTTTTGGCTGCTGCGCTGTTTCTATAGCAACAGCAGCAAAATAAACCACTGTGGTTGTTGGCTGCTTTCCTGCTGCTGAGGGTACTCTGGTCAGAGAGAGTGTCTGTCTACAACACTGTACACTGAGGAGAGTGTGGGTGTGTGTGTGTGTGTGTGTGTGTGTGTGTGTTGGGAGCTTGCTGTTGTGAAATCATTCGAGCTGTGGACTCCGTTGAAGGATTCCATGTGCATGTATGGGAAACACTTCTGTTTCATTTGTAAACTGTCTTTCTGCTCCCTGTGTGTCCATATGAGGGTCATGTCAGCAGAACAGGTGAAAGTGGACAGATATATCAGTACACATATCACACTTATGTCTGACTAGTCCTTGTACATCTGTATTACGGTTTTACCGGCCGATCAAGCCTCCCATAGGTTACCATGGGGCCTGCCTTAGCTTAGCTAAGTCCTTTCTCTAAGCTACCAAGATAAACTCCCGCAACTAAATCCTCACCGAACCCTGCGTGATGTGTTTTGCCCTATCCTGTTTTGGAGAATGAGTGTGTGTTTGCAAAACTCACCGCCCCACGTCTGGTTCCGAGATCTGGCGAGCCCAGACATGGACTCCGTCTCCGGCGGTCCACACTCGTACTTGCGATGACTCAGTCACACCTGTGCTAGAGATGCTGGGCGATGTAGCTCGGAGTATTTTCAGGTGACACAGAGTGTCAGTGTGCTATTTAAAAGCCCGATGCTTCTTCCAGCAGAACAATGGCTCAGATCAGTTCTGCTCTACTGTCCCTGTCGAGCTGCTGGCTCTGCATGTGTCTTCTGAGTTCTGAATTCTGTGTTCTGAGACTGTATTCTGAGCCGTGTTCTCAAGCTGTGTTCTGAATCCCTTCTCCCAATCCTCGTGTTCACACAGCTGTTTAAATCAACTTTGTTACACAGCCGCATCTCATTTCGCTGATGAGAGTTCACAAACCATGCCCCCATCATCCAAAATGTATGTTAGTACTTCCCTCAGCTGAAAACCCACACCTACGGAAACTAGCATCGTAACAATGCATAAACAGCAGTTATTCTCCTAAGTGACATGTTGGCATCTTGAAAACTGAAAGTTGCCAAAAATCATACTATTCTGATTCTAACTTCTAAAATGTGAGTATGTTCAGTTGTCTTCTCTGTAAAGGTAAACTTTAACACGGGGCGGCTGTGGCTCAGTAGTTAGAGTGGGTTGTCCATGAACCAGAAGGTTAGCAGCTTGATCCCACAGGTCCTCGAGCAAGATGCTGAACCCTAAGGTGCTCCCAGTGACTGTTCACTGGTGTGTAAGTGTGTGTGTGTTTATGTGTGAATGGAAAGCAGGGTAAAGCGATTTGAGTGCTGTCGGGAACAAAGGTGCTATAATAAGTGCAAGACCATTTACCATTACACAATTTAAAGTAATCTTGGCTTTGATCAGTGTCTGTGACTGTTTGAAGTCTGTTACATTGTCCTCTAAATGATGTCATTTTGTATTTCCTATTTCCACGTCTTTTAAAGAAACTATTGCCTATTGTTTCCAAGGAAACTTAAGTTCCCAGGTAATAGATTCTAACCTGTGCTCTGGAAGTAGTAATTCAGGAAATTTAACACTTTTGTTGTTTAGTGGATTTGGTATCATCTCAAATAATAAATCCGTTTTTAAGAAAAATTTACCAGATAAACAGACAATTATTACATTGTGCTTTATGGTAACAGGTCGACTACAGCTCATAGACACTGAGGAAATCACTGCTTCAGGTTTCTCTCTGTTTCTACTTGTTTTACTAGCTCAGGACGTCATTAGATTATACTCAGTGCATCAGGGTTTTAGTCAGTCACAAGCAGGGATGGGTACTGGAATCCTAACACGTCCAGTAGCTGCTGGACCCACTGTGCAGAGTTTGTGCTTCATTTTGCTACAACTCATGAAATCAGAAGGATAGATGTAGAAGTCTGCCCCTCTGTCCACTGTTGGCCTCTGGCTTTTAGAAACAGACATGACCGGTAACAGAAGCATTGTCACATGGGCTGTAACAATAGCAAACATCAGTTGCACTGCACACTGTTGACACCAGGTAGTTAGCTTAGTTAGGTTAGCTAGTACCTATTATCGAAAATATGGCAAAATGGCAAAAGAAAAGCAGCTGAAAGTGTGAAAGACTTTGCCAGGACAGGAAATGGTAACATTACAACATGTGCATGCTAAGTGGGAAACACGACAAACTTCATGAAGATTTGGATAATCGCAAGGTTCGGCTAAAAGCACAGGAATGCTCTGTGTTGGCTTATGTGACCCAGTACCAAACACATCAGCCAGCAATATGGACATCCATCCAACCGATGGATTTAAGATAGGGCTGGGCCATAATATGATCGCAATTAGTGATCGAGAAAATTTTCAGGTCAATTGCTGTGATCGGTTGTGAGCATATTTACCTGATCAAACATGGCGGAAATGTGTGTTTGAGGCTCTAGCCAGCACTAAAAACCTGTGGAGGGCAAGTCAAAACAAAAAAGAAGAAGGAGATGTAATAACTTGGCAATTCTTTTTTTTTCCCGACAAGTTGGTAAGAGTGAGCCTTTTTTACCTTGCTGACATGTTTGGACTACATCTGCAGTCTTCCTCAGAGCGTCATCCCACATCTGATGATGTGTCCTTTTTATCAGGTGACACGTCTGTCAGAGTGTGTCGGGCTGGCCATGTCCGAGGTCCCAGGTGCGCGAGAGGGTGTGAGCCCCCTCGTCCCAGTTCAGGGAATCGTTGGTCTGCTTCCTAATTTCTATGGCCTCTTTTATCCATCTCTTATGCTTGTTGGCCTCGGGTGTTAAAATCCTCCCCTCGTCCCAGTCAGTGACATGGCTGTATCTCTTGCAGTGTGTCAGGCCTGACAGATTCTAATTTTTCTACATTTGTCATACTGTTGAGTAAAAATTTTTATATTTTTCTCTGTTCATCGTATGTAATTTGCGTTATTGACTTTGTATGAAAATAAAATGTTGAACTAATCTCTAGTTTCTTTAATTTTCAGTACAGATGCTTTAAAACTGGCAGTTTAAACAATATAAAATATTGTGATAATAATCGAGATCGGATGATATGAAAAAACATAGCATGATCTTTTTTTTGCCACAGTGCTCAGCCCTAATTTAAGGTTTTTTAGATTTTTTTACAAATAAATTAAAGCTACAGATAAAGTATCTCTAACTTTCACTCGGCATTTAGACTTTTTAATGAAATAAAGTTTTAACATTTATTGCGATAATTATCGACAATGACTGATAGGAGAATGTTTACCATGACAGTGTTTCTGGCCTTAGTGCCGAGCTCTTCATCAAACAAATGTACAAATGCTGTGGCAATGGATGATTCTAAAGGCTGATCTGATGGTGTTTCTACCTGTAAAAGATTGTTGTGGTGCAGCGTCAGCCTGTTTGTTCCAGATGAACTGATGCAGCCCCAGCATCCTAGGCAGGTCTGCAGAGAACAGAGAAGTCAGTGTGGGGGGTGAGAGGGACGATGGAGACTGTTAGGCAGCGGGACAGGAGGGAAGGAGTGTCCTGCTATAAATTGATCCTGTTGTTTTTTTCCCCCCTTTCTCTCTGACACACAGCTCTTTCAGGAGAAATATATGGTGTGCAGCTGAGAGCACCGAAGCTGGACAAACTGCCCTTGTTGCACTGTGTGTCTCTGAGTGTGTTTGTCACAGATGGTGTGGATTCTCTTTGTTGGGTTTTATTGTGTGGATAGAAAAACTAGCAAGAATGCTGCAGCTGAGACTTTGTTTTCATTCAGTAGGTTTACATGACATCTTAAAAAATGATTAAAACCAGACTTTAAAGTCTGTGCAAACATGTTGGCTCGACTGAAATCAATGTTAAAACTGGGACCACATCATGTGATTAAAGTGGATCTACTCCTGCATGTAAACAGACCAGTCGACTGGCACAGGACGAGGTGTTCTGCACATGCTCTGAAACAAATTCTGACCCGGAAGTGGAACAGGATGTAAAACGGTAGACAGAAGAGCTGGAACAGAAGAAGGCAGCTGACTGATGGGCATGGAGGCAACTGGTGGAGTGCGTTGTGGACAGAGACAATTAAATTCTATTTTATTTGTATAGCGCCAATCGTAATCGACGAATATCTCTAGGCTTTTCACAATTCAAGGCCGAAACCTCAGACTATACAGAGACTAAACCCAACAGAACCACCGAGAGCAAGACAAGGATGACGGTGGGAGGAAAAACTTCCTTTAACAGAAGAGAAAAACCTCCAGCAGGACCAGCAGCTCAGGGTAGGCGGCCATCTGCCTCGACTGGTTGGGGTTAGTGGACAGAGGAGAGACAAAAGAAAAGAGTAGAGATAGAGCAACAAACGACACTCACAAACAGTGGACCGGTCCACAACCAGCAAGGACATCAAGAGACGTCTCAGCTCAGTGTCCAATAGCTGTCACTAGTCCAGAGACTCTGAATTTATCTGCGGTTTTAGGTTTTAGACACACTTCATGCTGACTCAGCAGAAGGAGCTGAATGTTTTTAAATACAGTGGAACCCCTGGTTACGAGATTAATCCCTTCCGGGATGAAGCTCGTGAAGCGAAAAACTCGTGAGCCGGGACCGGTTTTCCCATAAGAATACATGTAAAACCACTTAATCTGTTCCAAGACCCAAGAAAACTCCAACACATACATAAATACATAAACGTATGTGATAAGACACAAAGATGACAACAAATTGAACAAAGTAAGAAAAAAAATAAGCAAAAGTGATCAAAGCTTGAGTAGTTTTTTTTTTTCATGAGATGCTCTTGTACTTCAGTTTATGAGTAGTTCTGCTTCTACTTGAGTTGTTTGAATTAGAAAGTACTAGTTTCTGTGTACCGTATTTTCCGCACTATAAAGCGCACCGGATTATAAGGCGCAGCGTCATATTTGGACAAAATTGACGGCGTTTAGATGCGCCTTATAGTGCGGAAATTACGGTACTCTGACAGTATACTAAATGAACCAGGTAAAATCACAGTGGCGCTCATAAACTGAATCTTAGTACAGTTAACTCTCTGTCTCTTCTGTGACTTGCACTCACTGACACGAACCCAGGTATCTGTGACTCCGCCCTCCTGCCGCCTGAAGGAGCTCTGTGATAGGCTGCGTCCTTCACACCAGAGCTGGAATTCAACTGTGTACATCCTCCAAGCATAAGACGACACTGTTTGAGTGCCGTCATGCTGTCATGTCACGTTTTCTTCATAGCGGGGGTTAATGGCTCGTCTCTTAAAGACGGCGTTAGTAATTCCTGCAGTAGGTTATTTTCCTGAGACATGACATTGACGTGTCCTCTCTCTGTCTGTCTGCAGGCTGGTGTTCGGGACGCTGTACCCTGCGTACTACTCCTACAAAGCTGTCAAGACCAAAAACGTCAAAGAATATGTAAGTTCACCATCATCACACATAAATAAGGAAGTTCTGACACTTAGACCTGGAGTTATTAGTTTTCAGATGAAGAAGAACTCACACTGTTCTGTTTTGTTCTTTTGTGTTGATTATTTTATACAGTTTTCATATTGTTAAGTAATTTGTCCTTTTTTTTTGTGGTCATATTTATTTTTGGTCACCCTCCACACAGTGGTTTACCTGTCTGATTTTTTTTTTCTTCACCTGTTTTTCTGATGTAACATCCAATCAGAAGTAATCAAAGCTCAACAACAGATAGGACAGTTATCTTCGGCCTCGCAAATATTCATTCATGACCAAAATAAAGAGAAGATGCTTACAGAAGACGACATTTATGCCTGGTCATGTCAAACCACTGTAAATTATTCATGTAGATTTGGATTATTGTTTGTGGCGAACGTAGATGAAGTTTTTGTCTTATTTCATCTTTTACAGAGAATTTAAAACCACAAATGATCATCTAGTTTCTCCAGAACCAAAGATCAAACCAAACCATTACAATTTGAGCATTTATCACGCTAATTATCGATAGAATTATACCTAAATATGCTTATATCGTTTGTCTCTGTATTGACAGCGTTTGAGCAGCTCGGACTCATGTCTGTTAATCTGACGCTTCTACCGTATTTTCTGGGTGATATGTCGCTTCGGTATGTTAGTCGCACGAGCCACAAAGTGCATCATGAAGAAGAAAAAAAACGTGTACTAGTCGCTCTGCAGAACAGGTCGCATTTGTTCGGGGAACGCACGTCAGGCCCGCGGCCGCGCACCTGATGCCAGAACGGAGAGCTCGCGGCTCGCCTCCTCTAGCAGCTGTCAGTGTGTCAAACAACCCTATAGTCGAATTTAGGTTAATTGTATGCCATAGTTGTGAATAGTCATCTGTATAGTTATGAGGTACAGCCTCAAATTGTGAAGCGCCTAGAGATAATCAGTGATTATGATTGGCGCTATACAAATAGAATAGATTAGATTAGATTTATTCAAAACACAAGTCGCTCCGATGTATTTGTCGTTCCCTTCACCAGACTATGCAAAAAAACGGGACTTTTAATCAGGAAAATACAGTCATCACATCTGATTTTATTCTGGATGTGTGAAGACTCATGGTGAGTGTGTTCAAAATGCGGCGGGTCAGTCCTTTTTAAAAAGTGTCCGGTTCTAAAACTGTGCTTCAAGTGAAGTAATTTACACTCCGTCCTAACTCTCACACATTTAGCCACTCCTGAACACACACACACACACACACACACACACACACACAGGTGCTTGTGATTCACACGTCGGTGTTGTTCAGTACTTTCCAGGAATCATTCCCCACCCTGACGGAGTTGAGCATGTGCAGGCGGCCTCCTGCCTTTGTCCGTCTGTCTGCCCGTGCTCTAACTGGAGAACAAATGGAGCTACGGTCACCAAACTTGGTACATGGGTTGGCCACGGGCGCCCAAATGGTCAAGGTCACTAGGTCAAGAAAGATTGAAATACATTTTCATCTATAGTGATTTTATTATTTGAGAAAGAAATTTTTAACACAAGTTAGAATAGAGTGTTAGAAGCTCCTGAAGGTCAAATGGTCTTGACCTTGGATTTGACGTCAAACATCAGTAAGGGTCAAAAATAGGTCACTAATTCACCACGTCTGAAATTTATACATGGCTTATAATTGAATGTACATTAGTGAAGGGACATTGAACTTGGTATAAGAACTGCATTTATTCTTAGATTTTAATATTTATCCTTAAATTCCACACATATACTATTGGCAGTAATAGCACATATATAGTAGTATATAGTATATTCTGCCAAGACTAATAGGGACTCATCACTAGAAACTGAAAGTGAAACTAAAATGATGGAAGAACATCTTTGAGCTTTTCATTTTCCAAACAAAGCCACTGCATTCAATCATTAGAATCTTTAATATGATATGGATTCATTACTCACATTTCTCTAATATGACACAATTGTAAAACTAGGAATGATGTTGGTAAAGGCAATAGACAGACACTGTATACATGCAATGATAAACTGAATTCATTGACCATGATTGTACTTGTCTTCTTTTGTTTTTTTTGGTTCTATTAAACTATATGTTCTCCTGTTGAATGTAAATAAATACACCAATCATAGTTACTGACCTGAACAGTTGACACTGTTACTAATTGATGATATTTTCTGTAAAATGTTTGCACCACTCAGCTCTATAAATGAAGATTTATAATGTCGTGGGGTGGGGGTGGAGGGGGATCTGCACCTCTGACCAGTGACGTCAACTTCACTTGTTGTTTCCTGGCGTTTCACATCTGTTGCCTCAGGCTCAGAGATCCCTCTGTTTAGATTATAATGCTACGACTACTTTTTACTGCACTATCAGTGTGGCATTTGAATTCTATTCCTGTTTATTGTTCACGTCGTGTCTCTGCATTATGCTGTCTGGATAAATGCATATTTGTATTAAGGCCTATCAACATTGTTCTGAATATTTATTATTAGGAAGTACTGAAACTGATAACTGATATTAAGAACCAGTAAAAGTTAAATCTTTCCAAGTGTAGTTCTACAGATGCCTGGCTTTTCACTTAAAGTAGCAGCAACAAAAATAAAAATGAAAGTAAAAATGCATACAGACAAAATATACTGAATGTCACAAAAGGAAAAGTGCATTTCAGAATAAAATGCCTTCATTTAATTGATTTTATTATGCTGAATACTTTCAGCATAAATGGACCTGACTGTCCTGGTAGTTCATTACGTAGATCGCGGCCGACTGATCGATCGTGAAGGTAGTGTTGATAGATTGCATGACATTAAAAAAATAGATGTCAGCCTAAAAAATAGATGTCGGCCATCCACTCCCCCTCGGCGCTAGCGTTCTCCAGGATAGCAGCTAGCCAGCTGTGGAACAAGCCGGCGAGCTGTGAGCTGGCTGTCAGCTGTGGCTGAGCTGTGTCTTGTTTCACAGCCGGCTAGCGGTAGCCAGCTGTGAAAAAAGACACAGCTCAGAAACCAGACTGCCTTACCATCAGC
>JAQQAE010020730.1:0-10623 GCA_029823295.1 Pseudamia nigra | reverse complement strand
TTCACATTTGTTCATTTTCTTGGTTATTTTTGTTCAACTTGTTGTTCTTTGTTCATTTCGTGGATAGTTTTGCTTCTACAGTATTTGTGCAGTTTTGTTGATATTGATGATTATTTTGTTTCATTTTCTGAATTATTTTGCTCATTTTCTTGGATGTTTTGTCCAGTATGAAGATAATTTTCATCCTTTTTTTTTCTTCAATGTTGTTGATTGTTTTCATTTTTAAGTATTTCATTCATTTTGGTGATGATTTTGATTTTCCACACAACACATTTTCTCTTTACAAATCAATCAATCAATCAATCTTCATTTGTATAGCGCCGTATAGCACCAATCATAATCACTGATTATACAAATATACAGTATGACAACGGGTCAATTTGACCCAAATACCACACAGGAGTTAAACAATGCTTCAGTCTTACTAAGGGGCCCAAAGTGCAAAATTACACCACCACCACCGTAAATATAAGGCAGGATGGATCTGTGCTTTCATTTTATTTACACCAGAGTCTGATTCTACCATCTGAATGTCACAGCAGAGATCGAGACTCATCAGACCAGGCAACGTTTTTCCAATCTTTATTGTCCAGCTTTGGGAGCTTGTGTGAGTTGTAGCCTCCTGTTCTTAGCTGACAGGAGTGGTCTTCTTCTGCTCTCACCCTCTGCTTCAAGGTTTGACATGTTGTATGTTCAGAGATGGTATTCTGCCTTTGCTGTAAAGACTTCAATAATCTTAAACCAGAGCATGCTCCTCTGATCTTTGGCATCATCCATGCCATGTCCAAAGTCACTTAAATCAGCTTTTTTTTCCCCCATTCTGATGCTCGGTTTGAATTTTAGCAGGTTGTCCTGACCATGTCTACATGCTTAAAACAATTCTGCCATGTGATTGCCTGATGACATATTTGTCTTAACAAGTATTTGAACAGGTGTACCTATAAAGTGACCAATGACTGTATAGTAAAAGCTCAAGGAATAAACTTATAAATATAAATATAAGTGTCAGAATAAGTTTGTCATAATACCCTTGATTATTTATGAGTCCATGGCTCAAGAGGGCCGACTATGGCATCTCGCACAGTTCATATAATGAAAGAAATCTCTGCAAATACATACTATATGGATGATCTGAGGCAGAACTCTCCTGTGATGGAGCAAAGTTCTTGGAAAATGTTGAATTTGTTTCTAATTAAGATTAAATCCTCAAAATCCTCCACTTGACTTTCAGATATAGACAAGAAAACCGCAGTGTATAAAAGACAAACATATTGGTGTGAGAACAGGAAGTAGAGGCTACCAAATGAGGCGTAACATCCCTGACCGACCCTTCTGATTGTTTGACAAGATGGATGAAATGTGCTTCAATGCAAAGTGAAATGACAGAGAAGACGAGAGGCGACTGCAGACGAAGTAAGGCGGGTTTGTGGGAAGAGCGATAAAGAAGAGGGGAGCGGAAACAACATTTAAAGAGGAAAAGGAACCAGGTAATAATTTCAGATGTCCACCTGGGGAATAAACCTTAACGTCTTCTACAGATACAACATTCCCAGGCTCCCCGCACCCCCATCTTGTTATGCCCTACCCAGCTCTGACCCCCCCCCCCACCCGTCTGCCCCTCCATGACGGCCCAATGATGTCAGATCGAGTATTTCACAGCCAGAAGCGGGCGATGACATGCACAATATAGCCTGTGAGTTCTATCCAGCCTTGGACACAGTGTTATGATTACACGCTCCGATGCAGGTCCAACATGCCAGGGATGAAGCGGTGATGGTGTGTGTGGGAGACATTTTAAGTAAATTTCATAGAGTATAGCTCTATCCTTCTCTGTCCTGATAAAAACACAACAAGACTGAGGTATCAGACAGTTACTGGGAACGTGGTCTTACGGCAGTGAGGATGCAAGGGGAAGCTCTGCCTTAATATCCGCCTCAACCGACCTCCCACACATGAAAAGGTGAAAGGGAAGAGCTTTTGTAGTGAGTTTTAGAGCACGCAGTTCATCACCCTGCTCTACAGGAAAGGGGGAAAAAGACAAAATCATTTTTCTTTCATTCTTTTTCTCAGCTTTTATGGCCAGTTTGGGTTTCATAGCCCCAACAACTGAAAACCTGAGCAGGTTTACAATCACTTAGTAGGATCCAGGAGCAAGGGAGTAGTACAGCTAAAATCCCAGGGCTGACCTTCAGGAGGCGTGTAAGGCAGTTTCCGCCCAGCGTCCAAGCCAAGGAAACCCCAGGAAACCCAGCAGAGACGACGGAGTGCGATATCTGATCTGGAATATGTGAGTGAGATGAAGGAGGCTGTCTTCCTGCATGTAAAACTAGACTGAGTAGGCAGGATGCAGAACCATTATCCTGAGGGGGCTCCCAGGGACACTCTCATGATATACATGAAATTCTATAAGTAGCAGATAACAATAATAAGACATACTGTGCAGTATGGGCGTGTTAGAAATGCAATTACAATGAAAGGCTACATTTGTGCTGTACACATTTTGACAGGATATATGGCACAGGTGAAATGTGACCTGACTGTTTAAAGGTTCAGTGTCAGCTCACTCTCACCTCATTTCCTAGAAAATGCCATGGTTTCCACACTCACTGGCCACTTTATGAAGTGTTCAATTGCTTGTTAACACAAATATCTAATCAGCCAATCACGTGGCAGCAACTCAGTGCGTTTAGGGATGCAGACACAGTCAGGACAAGGTGCTGAAGTTCAAACCCAGCACCAAAATGAGGAACAAAGATATTCTAAGTGACTGGTCTAAGCATTTGAGAAACTACTACCTCTTCAGAATAGTCTGAAAAAGTGGAAATATCCACTGAGGAGCAGTTGTCTGGTGTACTTAATGAAGTGGCCAGTGAGTGCATATGTCATTTGTTGACTTTTCTCATTTTTTTGCTACCACTCTATGAACCCTTTTTTCCTGTGTACATAATAGGATTTTAGACATAAGACAATTTAAAGCTTATTTTTTCACAAGGGATGAGACAACAACACTGGGGACAACACTGCTGAGTCGAGTCAGTGAATTTATTTACAGTGCATTAAGTGATATTCAGATGAGGAGAAACATGGGGCAACATGGAACAAAGTCGTGGTGGTGAAGACGGGGAACCGAGATGAGTCAAAATGGAGCAGGACAAAGACCCGGGCACCTGGACCAAAAGGGAGCTGGACAGGAGGACGGACAGGAACAGGTGTGGAGCAGGTGGAGGTCTGGGAGCAAGGAGAAGCAGGTAAGTTATCATATAAACACGCAGGGGCTGGAACAGGATGTGGGCTCAATACCATGCAGGATAAGCGGTTGGACTGGTGAATACTTGCTGGAAGGACCTGCAATAAATACACATGCACTGATGAATAGATGAACAGCAGGTGTGACTCTTTGCCTGCATCCAGCACACCTGAAACAGATAATGACAGACACACACACACACACACACACACAGATAGAGAGAGCCAACGGGACGGATCCTGACAGTATCCCCCTCCCCCTTAATGGTCCACTCCTGGGGACCGTCCCAGCTTATCAGGTTGAGCCTCATAAAAGTCTCTGAGCAGCCCTGGGTCCAAGATGTTCACGCAGGACACCCAAGACCTCACCTCTGGACCGTAACCCTCCCAGTCAACCAGATATTGAAAACCCCGACCCCTCTGGCACACATCAAGGAGCCAGTTAACTGTGAAGGCAGGATGGTCATCTATCATCCGAGGAGGTGGGGGCGTCACAGATGAAGGGCTGAGGGGACTGGTGGTGATGGGCTTAAGTTGGGGCACATGAAAAACCAGGTGAATTCTCAATGAGGAGGGCAGAGTCAACTTGACTGCAGTGGGGTTCATAATACTGTTTATGGGGAAAGGACCAATGAATCTGGGATCCAATTTGCAGGACTCCACCTGGAGGGGAATGTTCCGAGTAGACAACCATACCTGCTTGCCAGGTTGATATTCTGGGGCTCGGTGGCAGTCAGCAAGGTGCTGGTTCCTTCGCGCAGTCCCAAGGAGGGCTGCCTGAGCATCTCGCCACACCTTCTGACACCACCTCAGGTGAAGCTGAACAGACAGAACTGCCACTTCTTCCTCCTCAGGGAACAGGGGAGGCTGGTACCCAAGTGACGCCTCGAAAGGTGACAGTCTCGTGGCAGCCAAGATCTGGGTGTTGTGGGCGTACTCGACCCAGGGAGATGTTTGGCCCATGAAGATTGATTTTGAGCTGCCACGCACCTAAGAGCTACCTCCAGTTCCTGATTGAGCCGCTCTGCCTGGCTGTTGGTCTGAGGGTGGAAACTGGACGACAAGCTGATAATGGCCCCCAGTGAGTGGCAGAAAACCTTCCATACCTGTGACATGAACTGGGGACCATCAGACACAATATCAGAGGGGATTCCGTGGATTCGAAACACATGAGTGACGAGAAGATCAGCAGTTTCTGTGGCAGTAGGTAATTTGGACAGAGGAATGAAGTGAGCTGATTTCGAGAATCTGTCAACCATGGTGAGTATGACTGTGTTACCTTCGGATGGAGGCAGACCAATCAATCAATCAATCAATCAATCTTTATTTGTATAGCGCCAATCAAAATCGCCAATTATCTCTAGGCGCTTCACAATTCGAGGCCCACACCTCATAACTATACAGAGAGTAAACCCAACAGAACCACCGAGAGCAAGCCAAAGGCGACAGGGCATAGACCAGTGACATAATCCAGTGCAATGTGGTACCAGGGGTGACCAGGCATGGGAAGCGACTGCAGGAGACCAGAGGGAGGCATGTTGGATGTTTTGCACAGACAGAGCAAGCTCTAATGAAGTCCCGGACATCACGGCTCTCTCTGGGCCACCAGAAAGGACTCTTCAAATTATGCAGGGTCCTGTTGATTTCAGGGTGACAGGCAGCTTTAGATGAGTAAGCCCACTGAAGCACCCGTGACCGGGCTGCCATGAGAACATAGAGGCACCCCTTGGGTCCAGTTCCAGGATCTGGATTGTGCTGCTGTGCCTCTCTCACTGTTGATTCAACCTCCCAGGTGACCGTGGTGAGTACCCAGGAGGGCGGCAAGATGTGCTGTGGCTCAGGGACCTCTGCATCAGGAGCAAACTGGCAAGGCATTGCATCCGTTTTCAAATTCTTTGAACCTGGCCTACAGGAGACAGTAAAATTGAATTGGTTAAAAAACAACGACCATCGAGGTTGCTGTGAGTTTAGCCATCCGGCCTGCTGGAGATAGGCAAGGTTTTTATGGTCCGTCCATAAAGGGATGGGCAGATCCCTCCAGCCAATGCCGCCACTCCTCCAAAGCCAGTTTTATAGCTAAACGTTTACGGTCACCTATATTGTCATTTTTATCAGCAGGAGAGAGTCGTCAGGAGAAGTAAGCGCATGTGTGCACCTTTGAATCCTCCGCCCGCTGGGAAAGGATGGCCCCTACCCCAGAGTCCGAGGCATCCACCTATACACTATAAATGGTTTGGACGGATCAGGCTGGGTTAGAATGGGAGAGGATATGAACTGACGTTTTAAGGTTTGGAATGCATGCTATGCAGATGGAGACCAGGAAAAGGGAACTTTGGGTGACATGAGCTGGGTGAGTGGTGACGCAATGGAACTGAAGTTTGATGAATTTGCGATAGAAGTTTGTGAAACCAAAAAACTGTTGCAGTTGACGGCGTGTTGTGAGTGTGGGCAAATCAGCAACAGCCTTCACCTTCCCTGGGTCTGCCTGGATCCAAGCTGCTTCAAGGATATGCCAGAGGAAGGTGACAGAACTGAGGTGAAATTCACACTTCTTGGCTCACAAACAGTTGGTTCTCCAGCAGTCGCTGGAGAACCAACATGGTGGGTGTGCTGCTCGGGGGTTTTGGAGACGACGAGAATATCATCCAAACAAACAAATGCAAACAAGTAATCCCAGAGCATGTTGTTCTTCAAGGATTGAAAAACTGCGGGTGCATTGGTGAGACCAAATGGCATCACCAAGTATTCAAAGTGGCCAAGTGGGGTGTTGAACGCAGTCTTCCACTGATCTCCCTCCCTAATTTGAATCTGATAATAGGTGTTGCGTAAATCCAATTTTGAAAAGATGGTAGCGCCCAGTAGTGGCTCCGAGGCAGACGAATGGAGAGGAAGGGGATATTTGTTTTTATGGTGATATTATTTAGACCACGGTAATCAATACAGGGCCGAGGGGTGCCGTCCTTCTTGGAGACAAAGAAGAATCCGGCAGAAACGGGAGAATTGGAAGGACGGATTTGGCCGTTCGCCAGAGATTCATTAATATAAGTCTCCATTGCCTCTTTCTCTGGCCCACATAGACTGTACTGATGGCCGGAGGGGAGCATCTGGAACTAAATTGATAGTACAATCGTAGGGACGGTGAGGAGGCAAGGCGATTGCACGCTTTTTACTAAACACCTCAGCAAGATCATGATAGCAGTGTGGTATGGATGTTAGATCAATGGGTGGCAGCTTCTCCAGTGGAGAGGAGGTGGGAACGACAGCAGCACGGAGGCAGTTTGAAGTGAGAACTTTTCTGAATGACTTCCTGAAACAATGGAGACAGGTTTGGTGGTGTGCGTGATGCGTGAAGTAACACTGCCATCTCGGGCTTCTGCTAGGATGGGGACCGGTAATGGGTTCATAGGGAGTTTGAGTTGTTCTGCAATTTTTTCATCAATTAAATTGTCATCAGACCAGAATCGATCAACACAGGAAGGGAGAGAGATGAGTGGTTAGCGTGAATTATGATTGATAATATGGACCTGGGGTGAGAGGGATTGCGGGAACTCTGGCTCATTGATACCCCCAGGTTTAACGATGAACCCGGTCTTTTGGGCTGAACCAAACAGCTAGAAATCAAATGGCCAGAGTGCCCACAATACAGGCACTTACCCAGCCCAATCTGCCGCTGCTGCTCTTCTGCTGAGAGGCGCATCTGTCCCAGTGGCATAGGTTCCTCCAAACCCATGGAGGGCGCCGATGTCTCCAGCACTGAGGACTGTTGGTGGTGCGGTTGGGGACCCAGGGCTGAGACAGAGTGCAGTGTCCGGACGTGGTGCAGGGCGGCGCCACATTCTCATTGGCGGTCCCGTAGACGACTGTCCAGGCAAAGATCTCCGGAGTAGGATTCATGATCAGAAATGGGAGAGTCATGGAACTCAGGGGGATCCCCCGTTGGAACAGTGGGCGGCACAGGCTGAGGGGCAGGCTGAGGAGTGGAAGCAGAAAGGTGGTCAGCCATGGCAGTCACCTGAGTTGCTAGCAAGGATACCTGGGACAGGATCTCATCATGACAGATGAGATCCTGAAGATGAAGATGTGTCTCAGTCGAGCTTCATGGGACCAAAGAGTGTCCTGGATGGACGGGACAGCAGGCAACTCAGCAGGGTCCATGATTGGGCCAGTTCAATCTGTCACAAGGGATGAGATGGACAACAGATAATGACAGACAGACACACACAAACACACACCCACACATACATACACACATACACAGGTAGAGGGAGCCAACGGGACGGATCCTGACATGTTTAAAGCTATACGTGACTGGAATAATCTCTCTATTTTTTGAGAAGGATTACCTGCTTTAGTTGTTTCAGATTTCAGACTTATTTTCTCATCTTAAAAGTATATGTACTGTTTTGGATTCATGTTTCTTTCCAGTACCACACTTATAGATTTGTTTCTGTACTTTTTTAATAGTTTAACGCATTATGCTGTAGTGTCTAACAATGTGTTTTATGTGTTCATGAACTTTATGTGTTACTCTATTTTTGTAGCATGGATTGACAGGTGGGGGTGGATGGATGGATGGATGCTTGGATGGATGGAAGGGGTGGGGGGTTGAGTGAGCTGTCTAATTGTCCACTAATCTAATTGTGGGATTACTGTGGTGTTTTGTACATATTGTATTATATGTATATATGTTATTATTATGATTATGACATGATGTGAGTTCAGAGAAATTATTTTATTTAATTATGTATGTAGCATTTTGTTTGTTTTCCACTGAAATTGTTATTTATTTATTATTACTGTGTTTGTATTATTTTGTATAATTGTTTTTTTGATATACTATACAACGTTAAGGTGAGTGATATATTGTTTAGTATTAGTTGTTGTATGGTATTACTTTTTTACATATGGTATTATATTATAGTGTTTTTTTTGTTTGATATATTTTGTGTAGATTTGTCTATTTATTACTACTATGCATGTTTGAAATAAACTAAACTAAATTATTATTAATATCAGTTTATTTATTGATTGATTATAAATAGTTTGGGATTTATGTTTCCAGGACCCTTGATAACTTTTCAATTCAATTTTATTTGTATAGCGCCAATCATAATCAATGATTATCTCTAGGCTTTTCACAATTCAAGGTTGAGACCTGAGACTGTACAGAGAACCATAGAGAGCAAGACAAGGGGAAGAAAATTTCTTTTAACAGAAGACACAAACCTCCAGAAGAACCAGCGGCTCAGGGTAGATGGCCATGTGCCTCGACTGGTTGGAGTTTGTGGACAGAGGAGAGACAAAACAACAAACAACACAGACACTGGGCTGGTCCACAATCAGCAAACATACAGCAAGGACATCAAGAGACTTAGGGCAGAGGGAGGAAGCACAAAACTACAGGGGAGATGTCAGTTAGTATGGATGACATGGGAATGAATGCACATAAAATAATAAAACATTCTGGGGTAGAGGGGGACAGAGAAAAAGAGGCAACTAGAGAGATGGTGGGAGATGGAGAGAGAAGATGCAGAGGGAGATGGTGGGAGAGTTAGAGTGAGAGGAAGGGGAAGAGTTTAAGAAAGAGGTTTTGAAGCAAAGCTCAGTGCATCACTGTCCCCCAGCAGCCCAGGACTCTGCAGCACAGCTAAGGGAAGATTAAGGGTTTACCTGACTTTAAGGACAATCCCTCAATAAAACAAATCAAATTGTATCAGGGTAAAAAGCTCTGAGTGAGGAATAGACAGAAAGCGCACAGAATATAAAATACACTGTTGCCCCTAAAGTTGAAATTATTTGTTTTCAGACTTAGTCCTCTTTTTATTTCTATTTGTACATATCAGTAATTACCTTTGGGAGAGATTGATCAACAAAGTTTTAACGGAATATACACGTTATACATCAAGAATAAATCACATTGTCACAATCATTTCATGAGAAGAAGTAAAAAACATGTTCTTCCAACTTTTAGGGTGTACAAAGCAGCACACACTAGACTAAAACCCTGCTCTCCTAGGTCTAAGGCAAAAGCTCTGCACTTGAACCACTCCCTTTACCTCCCCCTATGTGTCCCATTTTTAACCAGTGCCATGTTTTTCTTTTGTTTTTATTTTTATTTTTTTTTCAATAAATATCAACCAGTGGTGTTGTTATTAAACTGTATTAACATGGACATCACCGGTGCAAAGTGTGGACATCCACAGGATGCATTCGGAGGTGGTGTGGGACGTGTTTGTCCATACTGTATTGTAGTCTGAACATGCATCCTGACACTTTAATCACTGAACACTCAACTAAGATGACTGTGTAGCAAAAGGGGTCTCCAACCTGTGGCTCCACATTTTAAAAGAAAATAAAATAAAAAAAAATAGCAAAAATAAAGAAAATAAACAAGATTAGACATTAGAATTAGTAAAATGATAAAAGATAAGAAACTCAAGTAAATGAGCAAAAATTAAAACATTTTTAAAAGTAAGTAAAATATTTTACAAGATTAAGAAAATATTAAAATAAAGCCAGAACATGAACAAATGCAATGTAACTGAACAAAATTTTGAAAAACTAATAAATTAACAGCAAATGTACGTACAAAATAGGTGAAGAGAAATTAAACAGTGAACCAAAAAAGTAGCTGTAAAACAAACAAATTAATCTAATTATTAATTATTTAAAAAATTTATCTTAAGTCTGACAAGCGCAGATACAATTCCACAGGTCAGTCATCATATTGATAGTTACAGTGTGCTGATTAATTCATGGCGTCAACTGCACTGAACAATACAAGCAGCAAACACTTGACCTTAAAAACCTCCAATAAGAACAGTGGAGTAAATTGGCAACAATACAGTATATTATAAAACCACAAATGATTAGCTGTGCTATCGAGGAGCTTGTTTATTTGCAAATCGAGTGTGCGAGCTCAGATGTGATCAGAAGACATATGTACTGCCAGGTGTGAACACACTGCATACGTCTGTGCAGATACTGTGGTGCTGTGAGCTTTGTACAAGGCCTACTTGAATTTACGTCTGCTTTGTGCTGAGGCGTGGTAGTTTGTTGGCTTTACTTTATATCACGATTAGGGCTGTCAAACGATTAAAATTTTTAATCTGATTAATCACAGAGTCACTGTGGATTAAGTTCGATTAATCACGATTGATACCCATTTGTTGTTTTTCATTTTGTGGGAGCAAAAACACTCATGATGGAAGGTGATATAGACACTTGGCTAAAATTACTTATTTTACATTAAAATGTATATTTTATGTAAAATAAGTGGTATATGTATATTTTTTCCTAATTTAAACTTGTGAAATTAAAGGAAATTCCACCTGCCTTGTAGAACTTAACAGAACCTCTGTAATGTTCTGCTGAGAT
>JAQQAE010020729.1:0-10623 GCA_029823295.1 Pseudamia nigra | reverse complement strand
TTTTTCTCTTCTGTTAAAAGAAGTTTTTCCTCCCCCCTGTCGCCCTTGGCTTGCTCTCAGTGGTTCTGTTGGGTTTAATCTCTGTATAGTCATAAGATTTCGGCCTTGAATTGTGAAGCGCCTAGAGAAAATCGGCGATTATGATTGGTGCTATACAAATAAATAAATAAATAAATAAAGTATATTTTTGTTATTTAAGAATAAATATGAGAATAAATACAGTTCCTATGCAAAGTCCAATGTCCCTTCCCACATTTGCATTAAATTATAAGCCATAAAGTAAATTTAAATCTTGGTGAATTAGTGATCTATTTTTGTCCCTTGTGATCTTTGAGGTCAAATGCAAGGTCAAGGCCATTTGACCTTCAGGGAGTGTCCAAGACCCTATTCTAACTTCTGTTAAAATTTCTTGCTCCTAGCTCCAATAATACAGTCGCTATACATGAAAATGTATTTTAACCTTTCTTGACCGAGTGACTTTGACCCTTTGACCCCAAAAACATAGCCAGGGGTGGAGCACACAAGGCCAACCCATGTGCTAAGTTTGGTGACCCTAGCTCCATTTGTTCTCGAGTTACAGAATGGACAGACAAACAGGTAAACCCAGGCAACCACCCTAACCACGCTCA
Source organism: Pseudamia nigra (assembly GCA_029823295.1). NCBI lineage: Eukaryota > Metazoa > Chordata > Actinopteri > Kurtiformes > Apogonidae > Pseudamia > Pseudamia nigra. The sequence continues at coordinate 9,994 of JAQQAE010020729.1, read as the reverse complement.
ACTCCGTTGCCGTGGGTAACAAGAAACACTCAATTACAAGGGTTTAGAGACATGGACCTGAGTTACATTTATGTATGAAGTATTGCACCTGCTCCATGTGTTACACCACTGTTACAGTGGCAAGGATAAAAAAACCCAAATTGTAATACAATCAAATGTTATCTAGACCACATGTTCTAAACTGGTTTGTCGGAACAAAGTGACCATGACGTCACCTATTGGTTTCTGAGCAGCCGTTTTGAGGCCAATCAGGTTGTCACTTTTTGGATGACATTTTGGAGCCAAAACAGAATGCAACCATATTTGGACAAATAGTGGTGGAGCTACTGGAGCATAGTATGTTAAGGGTCTCATGGGAAAGCTAATACTAGCCGGTAGCTTACTAATGCAGCAAAACTTCACCAAGCATTGCCAAACAAAGTCATATTACTATGTTGTTGGTGTAAACACTTTCCCACAACTACGGTCAAGCATATCTCAAGGTAAACTATGTTCCATTAAATAAATAGAAAATATGAAGGTACAGCTCCACTGCTGAGTCAAGTTACCATAGTGACATGTCAATCAAAGCCCAGGACAGCAATGATTTGTTGGATTATTTGCCATAACGTCTTAGTAGCAGAAGGGGAAAAATTAAGATGGACGCTAGATACAACTTACTAGAGGGTCCAAAAAAATGTTTGAGACAATGATAACTCATGAAAAAAATGTATTCACTTGGTAGTACCACATCCACCTCACTGAAAGGCCCTGGTCATTGCCAACTGGACCCAAAAGTGGCTTACAGACTTGTTCAGTGTGGGTATTGAAGTGTGTAGCAAAGCATTATATAATAATAATAATAATAATATTAGATGTTTATTATTAATGACATATTGATGTTATTATTAGAGATAATAATAACATTATCTCTGCACAGTTGTTTTTTACACTTAATCTGACGAGGGACTTTTATTGATGTGGAGTATCTGTTACCACAATAATGTATGTATTTGATTGAAAGCTGGTTACATTAGTGTTTTACGATTTTTTTTTTTTCATTTTCATTCACTGGTTTATTATTTTATTCATTCTTGGTCGTTTTCTTTTGTTTTTTTAATATTTTGTTAATTTTGTGGATTATTTTGTTTTTATTTTAATTAGTTTGTCTTTTGTTTACTTGTCCAGATTATATTATTCATTTTGGATCATTTTTGTTCATTTTGGTCATTTTTTCACATTTTTGTTCATTTTGTTTATTTTTTCTTCATTTTTATACATGGTCTTGATCATTTTGTTCATTCTGTGAATTGTTTTAGCATAGCTCTTAATTGTATGGGTTGTTTCTCAAGTTATGTACTGTATTCATATTTTGTTAAATTTGTTGATTATTTGATCATTTTTGTTATGCATGATTATTTTGCATGCACTGATGAAAATATGTGCAGATTTCATTCAAAATGCGCTCACATTATATATACTGGTTTACTGGTTTGTTTGTTTTTTTTTAAAAGCTTTTACCTGGTTTGAGTTCAGTAAAAGTGGGTCTCACTTTAATGATCAGTGGGAAATGTGAGACCAGTTGAAAACCACAGAACTAAACAACACAGAGTGTAACTGCAGTCCAGGACACATGAACTTTGTTGCAATTTAAACAGAAAAAAGTAACAAAATTAACATCTCCAATATAATTATATAATTTTATAAATAATGCCACATAGAGACATATTTCAGAGCTTTAGGCTTCAGGACTAAAAAGTACATAAAAGAAATATTAAAACAATAACCTATGTACATAACATCAGTATATTCTCCACTAGACTGGCACTTGTACCTTTAAGTTAATGAATTCATCACATCATCCGACTCACTGGAGACCCACCCTCAGTTTGGGAGTGAACACTTCATATAATCACTGTTTTTATTGCTTAATCCAGCTCTTGTCCTCATCCTTCCTGCTTCCTCCTCTTTTTATCTCTCCATCTCTGTCATCCCTCCTCCGCTCTCTTGCTCTGTCACTTCATCTCCATCTAAGTTTTATTCATTTACATAGATGTTTTTCCCTCTCCATACCGTGTTTCTGTCCTCACTTATTGTTAACCCTCTCCCACTCACACTTTATCTCCATATGAATCATTTGGCCTCTTTCTATCTGTCGGACTGTTATTGCAATCTCTCCCTCCATTCGCCCCTTTATCCATCTCTTAAGCACATCCTTTTTTCTCCTTCTCTCTTCCATCTCCACTGCCATCCCTTCCTTTTAAAGGATAATCTTCAGCTAAGTGGACAGCACTTCACTCTCCCTCTTTTTCTCTCTTAAGTGACTATCCGATAATCTCAGGATTCTCTTCTGAACCCCACACAGAGGGGGAGAAAATGGATAGAAAAGTCCAGAATGGAGGTCCTGAACTGGGTCAAGACAAGGCCAGTGCCTGGTCCTCTAGGGCTGATGGGACCAGAGAGACATGGAGAAAAGTTGGAGAGAGATCATCAGAGCAGATGGACATCTTTTCATCTTACTCTCTCTTCAAGGCTGCACTGCCTTGGATTTGACAGGGAAAAAATAGAATAAGAACTGGTCTGTTAGTTTAGAGTGCAGATAAAAGGACATTACTTGGCTGATATGGGGATTTGCTGTTTTTTCTATCTGGACACAAAAGAGACTGAAAGAAGGGAGGAAAGACGCATTTGTGTTGGTCAGGGCAGATAAAGGACATGACACTAGATGCATGAACACATCACACACACACATGTCAAGGTTGTGCTGAATGCACAAGATTTGTAGTTGCTCCTTACTGAGAAGAAAAGAAGCCCTTAGTCAGGTTATACACACATACACACAGATGCACACATACTTGTGTGTCTTTTTTTCTTCCTCTGTCCTCTTTACGGGTCAGAGGGTGAATAAAGCTGCTGTCACTTTCCTCTGGGAGGCGTTAGTGACAGACAGGCTGACCACAATAAACTTCCGTACAGGAAGAGGAGATTCCTGCAAGGAAAAGGCCAGAGGGATCAGGAATCGCTCCAGGCATCACTTGTCCTGTGGCTTAGCTAAAGACACTCAAACCAGCAGTGGGTGGATTGAATGTGCAGGGGAAGTTGGTGTTGGAGTGCAACCATCACCGTTCAAAAAACATAGTGACTAACCAGCCGTGTGTAGCTGCTGATGGTCAAATCCAGAAAACACATGGAACCAAAGCAGGGAGGTTTTTTTTTTTCAAGAAAGCTTTAAGTAATTTTTTGTTAAAATACATCTGGTAGGTTATTTTTTTAGCAACTGGCCTGATGTGTTTCCTTGATGTTTCATCACTCATTCAAGTGGCTTCAGTTCAACTTCAATTTTCAAGAACAGAGCTGAAGATAGAACTTGGATAAGTAGCAAAACATCTTCAAGAAAATACATCAGTCCAGTGCAAGGGGCAACGATCGCGCTGTTCAATGAGGCCAATGGGGAAATATCTTTACGTTGTAATCCCACCGCTGACCGCTGGGGAACCATTTGTCTGGCTCCAAGAAGCATTTTTCCCATAGCGATACATTAGACTACTATCTGAAAATACTAAGTGAATAATTTTTTTCATGGGTCATCATAGTCTTGAACGTTTTATTTGGACCCTCTAATAAGTAACGTGGTGGTCCATCTTTAACTATTTGCTCCATTATTAAAATATTACTGCAAATAATCCAACAAATCACTGCCATGCTGGGATTTGATTGACTTGCTAGTGAAGTAGGACCTTTGTATCTTCTATTTATTCAATAAGGGCATAGTTATACAGTACATGAAATACACTCCACTGCAGCTGTGGATAAGTGTTTATACTAACAACACCATAATATGACTTTGTTTGATGCTGTGTGGTGAGGTTTTACTGTGTCAGTAAGATGCCATTCATCCAAATATGGCTACATCCTGTTTTTGGCTCCAATATGCCGTCCAGGAAGTGACAACTCAATTGGCCTCAAAACGACCCTTCAAAAACTAATGGGTGACGTCACAGTCACTATGTCCAGTTATATATGCAGTCTATGGTCCAGTGTCTGAAAAAAGAATCTGAAAGATAACAATGACCTGGATAACTAATTTTCACAGACTTGATCAAATACAATCAAATACAGTTAACAATTTGCAAGAATATAATGTTTCCACTGTGCTTTTCTGCAAACCACAGATAATATCAGTGATTCTGAACTATTTTATATCAGTATTTCTACATGTATATCATTATGTTGCTTTATCCATTCGTAACACTTTGCCAGTAATGTAGCCAAAATGTTGGTTGCATAGATATCATACAAGATTTGTCCTGTCTTCCCAGCATTATTGCAGCATAACTACACAAATTGTACTTAAAATCCTGTTCACATTTTGAAAACAACCACGAGTGATACCAGCAAAACTAAGAACATATATGCAAAAGACTGAATGTGTTGATTTTTAAGCATATATTCAAACCTAGCCAAAACACTTTAACCTCAACCTGAACAATGGGATTTGGGACAAACTTACCGTCTACTTTAACACTTTCTGCCTAATGAGGAAAGGCAGAAACATAGTGAGAAATAGCATTGATATGACAAGTTTCAGTAATTTTACAGAATAATAAAATGGCAACATTTTCCAGACTACACCTGGAGAAAGACACAACCCACCTCAGAACATGTACAGGATGAAAAAGGGATCAGTATGCCACGAGCTGTTATTCATGCCACCAGAACAAAAGAACAGCGTCCTATTATTGGAGTCTCCTCTGTCCTAACTCTGGATCTACACCGGCACAGGTGCCACTCTGGCTCATTTTTAGTCAGGTTAGGCCATGGTTGAGGCATGGAGCTGTGGTGTGGCATTTTATCCACAGACACACACACACACACACATACTGTACACTCAATACTTGCAGCTGAGTGAAAGAAGCTGCTTATGGGTGTATAAAGAGGAGATTACTCCCCTGTCTCTTCTAAGAACTGTCCTGTCTGTCTGTGTGTCTGTTGGCTTACCGTATGTCTGAACAATACGTGTGTGTTGAAGTGTGTGTATTTCTGCTCATGCATGCATGGATGGACATTTGAGTTTACTGTCATTGAGTCTCGTGGTTCTGACCACTGTGGATCGGTAAATATTTTCCCTTGACTGTATGTTATGATAATGAATGCAGTGCATGGTTGCTCATGCATGTGTGTGTGTGTGTGTGAGCATAACACTGAGATCTTTTATCTCTATGACAATGATGCCACAAATAGACACATGCCTCACTAATCTTGGCCTTTCAAGGCTCCTCTGGTGTTCTGGTGGATGTGCACAGGCATACAAGGGGTTAGGGGTAGATTTGGGTAAGTGTGTGCATGTGTGTGCTAGCCCTCTCGTGCAAATACATGTTTGTCAGAATGTGTTGCATGTAAATGGCTGGAGAATAAAACAACAGTTCAAAAACATTTTCTCATTTTCTTACAAAATTACAAATGAAAAGACAGTGTTGCATATCAGTAAATTTACTGGCAATTCTGAATATTTGTCTGAGAAATTAATTTTACAGGATGTAATCATTTGTATGGTTGCATGCCAAACAACACGAATCAAAGTAGGTTTTGCTGTGATTTGCCTAGAATAAGATCCTCTAGTGGAATGCCAAAATCAATCACTGGGCTGGATTGTATGCTTAGCATTCTCAGCAGCAGTAAAATTATGGCGAATAATCAGCAGTAAACATTTTACACATTCTTTATTCATTGTCTGCTTTTATTTCTGTTGTACTGTATGTGAGAGGTGCTAGTGCTCTGTTATAAGGCTGTACACATGGGCTCTTATGACCACACACTGAAATAGTCTCTTTTTCTTTCCAGAAACTTTATGCTTCCTCCAGAGGGGGTCATGAAGGGAAGAGGCACCTACTCAGCCAATTCTGGCACACCCTGAGGTAAAAAGAGCGGAGACAGCTGATTGGCCCAGAACACCTGAACCACGCTGGCACACGACAGGATGAGGGTGTCGGCATCCTCCTGTTAAACGCATTCTTCCTGCTGTTTCGCTGTTTTCCCTTTCTCCCTCTCTAAATATATATCTCTCTCATCCTCACCTTTCAAGCAGGAAGTTATTGAGTGGAAAAAAGAGGTTAAATGAAGATGGGGAGAGGTTGTGGACTGTTCCAAAAAACATGTGCCAGAGGATGCCCAAACATTCACTGTAGAAGATAAAAGTTAGACAGAAAAGGAGAAACAAAGGCAGGGATGGTGTGAGAGATGAGATGGAGAAAGGGAGGCAGAGGATGAGAGGGAGATTAGGGCATGAGGGGGGTCTTCTCTAGGGTCGTGCTCAGAGGGCGTCGGGCAGCACGAAAGGCAGGATGTTATGGTTTATTCAGCCCAGGAGTGGGGGCGACGTGGACAAGGTGCGCCTTGCCCTCAGCACCAGTCTCAACGTGATTTATAGCAGCGCTGGCAGACGCCTCTGTCCACAGGGAAGTCTTTGAAAATGCCGGGAGTGTGTTTGTGTGTAGGCAGGTGTGTGCGTTTGCATTGGCCTGTGTATATGCACAGGAAGTATTTAGGTGTGTATGGCTGTGTGCATGAATCTTGTGCTCGGGCGCATTTATAGGCTGCTGGTTTTTAACCTGTGGTTGGAGCAAGTTCATGTGTTCCCCAACAGAGGATAGATGGTCAAGCTACTCTGATTAATTACCAGCTAGAGACATACATTAAAAGCTGAGACCTTATAGACCTTAAAGCAGGAAAATCAAAGTGCTACAGAAAATAAATGCCTGGTGGAAAACACTGATGCAGATTCAGGAGATGAAAATGGAGATTAAATGTCCAAGCAATAAGGAAAAACACCTCTTCTCTACATCTTGTCTGTGCCTCTGTCTGTGCATGTTTACGAGCCAATTATAACAGCATTACCCTCTTCCTGACCTCCCCTAAGGCGGTGTGAGGTACTCAAGTGTGAAAGGTCAGCAGAGGGCCAAAAGAGGTCACCAGCGAAAGGCCACTGTGGTGTGGAGAGCCTGCTGTGTTCTAGGCAAAGCAGCTACACTGGAGGTCAAAGATTACATAGATACATGCACCACACAAGAGGATGCCAACAGGTACAAGACATGTATGTACTGTATATAGTTGGAGTTAAACTTATAAGCAGAGATTAATGTGTGGTGACAGAAGCACTTTAAACCTACTTAGGCACTACACATGTCACTTCATAGCCTGTAGACTCCTCTCTTTATATAATATGGACAGACTGAGACTCAGGTAACTGATCACTAATTACTCTTAATTGCATCAGTCACCTAGAGAAAGCTGCCTGTGTGTGTGTGTGTGTGTGTGTGTGTGTGTGTGTGTGTGTGTGTGTGTGAGAGAGAGAGGGGGGGGGGGGCAGTGAATGTGTGTGTTCCTGTTAACCAACCATATAGTCATAGGAGCTATTAAAAACTCATTAACCTGCGTTTTATTTGAAGCCCTCTGTCCCCGTCCATCATAGCATTAATGTATTTTCCATGAGGCTTTTTCCCCCCCTTCAGATTTAATTTAGGTTCTCTTTGATTTTACGACTCGCCTCTGTTTTTCTAGCATATCTTCCCCTTTCCTTGTAATTTTATTTTATGACCTGGATTGAGTCGAGTACAATACGCCCCTCGGGGAGCGCCACTTACCTCCACGCCAACAAATATAATTACCACTGATCAGAGGAGCGAAAACAGACCGCCGCTTATCTACCACAGACTGTTTTCCCCCTACCCTACCCTACCCTACCCTACCCTACCCTACCCTCTGTGTCCTGAGGTGCATGTACAAAGGAGAGGCCGACTTATTTGAACCGTGTCACTTTGTTTATGGATGCAAAAACATTTTTGCGCACAAATGAAGCCATTTCCAATCACCTGAAACATAAATTAAACGAGTAACCTTGAATTAGCTGCAGAGGTGTACATCAAGGGGGTGAGGGGACTCTTTCTCTTCAATGTTGCTGAAATGAGCATTTATCTCCAATAAAATAGTTTAAATTCACGGTTTAAACTATGGTTTGATGTTGCGGAAATTCATGGTGCAGACCTAGTGAGTTTGGGTCCAAAACTGTTCATCTTTGTCCATTGTGTTGTTTATTTTGATCATTTTCTAGATTCTTTTTAATAAATTTCTATTGATTTTCTTTCTTTTTTGGTCATTTTGCTGTTTATTTTTCATTTTTGTTTATTTTCCCTATAATTGTGTTCACTTTTATTCACTTTCTTAATAAATTTGTTAAGCTTTGTTATTTTTCTTTAAAAATTGTTCATTTATTAATTATTTCCATCCTTTTTCTTGATTATTTTGTTCAATTTTTATTTTTGTTGCTTATTCTGTTCATTTTTAATTTCTTTTTTATTTGAATTTTTGTTACATTTATGTTCATATTATTTATTTTGTTCATTGTTTTTCTTTATGTTTCATATTAACATTTTTAATTTTTGTTCATTGTTGCTCATTTCATTGCTTATTTTGTCCGTTTCGATATTTATGTTCAGTTTTGTTTATTTTCATTCAATTTTTTTAATTATTTCCGTTCCTTTGCGTGATTATTTTGCCTGTTTCTGTTAATTTTACTGCTTATTCCGTTAATTTTCCTGAATATTTGGTTAACTTTTGTTGCTTTCATTGCTTATTTTGCTCATTACTGTTTATTTTATTGATGATTTTGTTCATTCTTTATAAGCTTCTGCTGAAAAGACTGAAAAGAGAGAAACTGATGCGACAATTCGCCAATTTTGCGCATAAATGGAGGTATTTCTCATCGTCTGACTGAATTAAAATTAGTTTTCAACTGTTCATCAAATTACGCGCAAACCTAAAGAATGGTGCTCAAGTTAAACATCCACCCTGGATGTATGTCATGCAGATACAGAAACAATTCAAGCGGTGTTATGGCTGCGTGTGCGTCATAAGACCGGCCGCATTAAATGGTGACATTATTGAACAGGAGTTTGGCGTGGAGTCACTCTCGCCTTGAAAAGCACTCAAAGCCCCCGCGGAGCCAGCTGTGGCTGCGGCCTTGCAGTGAATAAAACCGGCTAAGTCACCGCCAGAAGTAAACAGATAAAGTCCTTTCGTGTTTACCAAGTAAAGTCCTCTGCTCCATGTTGACAGGTGAGAGTTCATAGGAGCAAAGTTGGTCCCCTCCCAATGGAGCTGCGAGCTTGAGTGTGTAACCCCCAAGAAATGATGCGTGTGTGTGCCAGACAGAGGGGGGGGGGGGGGGATAAACAGGGAGAGTTGCTGAGGGGGCTCTTTGACTTTGAGCGCATAAGCCCTTATTTCATGGTGCCATTGTTTGTTTTAAGGACGTCAGCCTTAATACAGTTCCAGGCGATTTCCCAGCATGTCTGTGCGCCCAAGCACCTCCAAGGCGCTCTGCATGCGTCGGTGCGCGCACTCATGGAGCACGCACGCCCTTCATTCCTTGTTGATTTTAGACTAACTCCTGACACAGGCAGTGATTTCAAGGTTTTGTTTGTTCATAAGACAACTCAGACATCGTCACTGTGTTGTTTCCCACTGAGAAATGGCAGGATTCATAGACTGCAGCTAATACGATGTGTAGAACGTATATTAATGAGTTTGACCGCATATGCCCATCAGCTTCACTGAGCAACATGCCTTTAAGTGCTTATTATTTCTCCTCAGGCCAGGCTTTGATGATTATTTAATGTTGGAGTGAACAGGTTTTTATTTAAATGTGGAAAACACGGCCTGTTGAAATCTGGATAGCCAAGGTTTTGCAATATTTTATCAGACTGACTCACAGGCCTTCTTGTGGTAAAGGTATTCCAAATTCTTTTCTACACTTGCAACAATTTTCATTTGCCTGTCTGATGCTGATTATTGGATCAAGTATTTTGTTTATGCATATTCTTACTATCATAGGCATCTGCACCTGGACCAATTCCCATTCATGCAAATTGCGCATGACTTGGTGTCACTCCATTCGTGGCCTATACATGAAAAAGGCGACAGAGGATAATCAACTTATCTCCTCTTTGTTTTTCCGTCT
>JAQQAE010020728.1:0-10623 GCA_029823295.1 Pseudamia nigra | reverse complement strand
CCATTGATGGAATAACCTGGTCATTCAGTATATTCAGGTCGTCAGCTGACCTCATTCTTTGGACACATAACGTTGATGAAAAACAATCTTTTTGCTCCCTGGTAAATTGAAGCCCTTTTGCCTCACTGATGAGTGGTTTTCTTAAGGCTACACAGCTGTTTAATCCCAATCCCCTGTGTTTACTTCACAATGAAATGCTGTTACTTTCACTACTAAGCATGAGCTCTACTGTTGTTGTTTTATTTCTTCCTTGAAGACGATGGTTCCCCACTATCCTTCCAGTTATTAATAATGCATTGGATAGTTCTTAACCCAGTTTTAGTCGTTTAATCAATCTCCTTAGATGTTTTCTTTGTGTGATGCCAATAATTTGACCCTTCTGAAACAGATCAACATCTTTTCCACAACCACAGGATGTGTCTTAATGAGAAATGAAAAGCTCCTCACTGCATCAGTTAGGGTTAAATAACTTGTTGTCAGCTGAGACATACTCACCCATGCAGTCACTATCCAATGGGAGGCTCTTACCTATTTGCTTAGTTAAATCTCTTTGCTCTTTTCGTAGTCGAATGGTGTTGCCCCGATGTTCAACTGAACAATTTAGAAACTCTTTTTTTCCCTGCTGCAGTGCAGTTATGAATTATTTCTGCTGTGGATAATTATTGTTGTACTTTTTAAGTAGTGTGGTTGTTGTAAAGGTCTGTAGCAGAGTCCAGTATGTGTTTTCCGTTGTCTGTACTGTATATATATCTCCATGGCAACTCAATTTCCACCTCAGGGATTAATAACACTCAATCTAATCTAATCTAAGTGGTGACTATTTTTAGCCAGGCACTGCATGTTTTAAATGAGTTTAAGACAGGGGACAAAAGCACCATGATGTTTGAAACATTTTAACCGAGTGTGTTGAGATAAGATAAAATATAGTTTTATTTCCTCCACAAAATGGTGCAACATTGCAGCTGCAATTCTTCTTTGTCATGTCGATTTTTAATGTGTTTTAATGTAATTTGTGTCACAGAGAATGATAGGGGAAAAAAAAAGAATTTTATATTTCAGAAACATGGTTTTGCATGGCAACAGACATTTTACACAGATACAGATTTTGGAGCAGTGCAATTGGAGGGGGTTGTTATCTACCGCTGGGGGAATAAAGGGAAGCAGAAAGCAATTAAAACAAGACAAGGACAAGAAGAATTTCAGCATCTCTCAGACTGGTGCTGCTCCTCTTTTTTACTTCCACCTCCTCTGTTGGCTCTTTGCTGACAAATGAGGTTTAACAATTCAATTTTCTCTTCAATCTCTCGTGTTTCAGCAGTGCTTCTCCTGTGGATTTTCCTGCATATCTGTGCTACATGTTTGTGTTTGTGCAACATACCTGCTGCTTTCTGAGAGTCCACAGAGTAAAAAGATTACTCGCAGCAGCAAACATTTTAACTTGATACCTCAGCTTTCCGGGCTCCTTTGGCTTTTTAGTGCAGCTTTTCAAATTTGCCTGTTTATGTGGTTTAATGCTTTAAGAGCAGCATATGATTGGTGTAGGGTGTGCTAACAGTTTAACAGTTAAACCTGGCCATGACTGGGTATTCACTACTGTTGCTGTGGCAGTGATTATCATTTTTCCTTTCCTTGTTTCTTTCTTACGCTACAGTTGTGGACTTTGTGTCCTGACCAGTGCAATATGGAAATAACTTGTAAAATTACCGGAACCATTCATTTGACTCCAAAGTCCTGGCTCCCACAGAGGTACATTGGACTTATCAAGTGAATAAATCTTCGTCATGAGTCATCATCACCAGTACACCAAGAAACCCTATAACACACATGATCCAGTTTTAATGTTACTTCAGCAAATTATTCTTCGTGGTTTCAATATAATGAAAAGTAGAAAAAATAACTGGGCTGAAGCGATTACCTTCTATCATGTAAAACCTTCCTGCATTCACTTCAATCAAAAGTTCCCAGCCGTAGCATTAAATTCAAGGCCAGCAACAAGATTACATGTGTGACTAACAAAGGTGGCGCTGAATAACTCACGCTGTCCTTTGACAACAGCGAGGACACGGCAAGTCGATAAAAGTCATTTCTCTTCAACTTCTTGTGTATTATGAATTATCACATAGTTATGTTTTTATGAAAAACAAATATGGATTCGAAATGGGGGTGCAATGCTTAGCCCCAGCGCCTCACAGTAAGAAGGTCCTGGGTTTGTGTGGGTTCTCCTCCAGGACTCTGGCTACTTCCCACAACAAAAAACACGCACTAGGGGTTAGGTTGATCGGTCACTTTAAAATGCCTATACAGTGGTATGAAAAAGTTTAGGCACCCGTGACAATTAAAAATATAATTTTTCTTTATAAATCAGTAGGTGTTTGGAACAGCAATTTCATTTTGATACATCAAACAACTGATGGACACGTTACTATTTCAGCAGTGAAATGAGGTTTATTGGATGAACAGATGCGATATGCATCAAAACACGATTAGATAGGTAAATAAATTTGGGCAAAAATCACATCAATATTTACGTAGTAAAGCCTCCTTTGACAAAAATAACAGCCTTCATGCTTCATATAGTCTCTAATGAGTGTCTGGATTCTGGATGAAGGCGTTTGGATCACTCCTCCTCACATTGTCTACATGTGCTTTTGCATATACCTCCAAGTGAATTTTTTGTGGTGTGTGTGCAGAAAAGGCTTCTTCTGCATCGCTCTCCCATACAGCTCTTCCTTATGCAGAGTGTGCTGAATTGTTGAACGATGCACGGTGATGATGTTCTAGGTCTTTGGAGGTGGTCTGTGGGTCGTCTTTGATCGTTCTCGCCATCCTTTGCCTATCTGATATTTTTCTTGGTCTGCCACTTCTGGTCTTAACAAGAACGGTGCCTGTGCCTTCCACTTCCTCACTATGTTCCTCATTGACAGCTGACATCTGTGAGACGGCTTTTTCTAGACTTCTCCTAAACCATAATGTTGAACAATCTTTGTTTTCGGGTCATTTGAGAGTTGTTTTGATGCCCCCATTTTGCCACTCTTCAAAGGAGAGTAAAAAAAAAGAAAAAATTGCAATTGGCTGCCTTAAATACCTTTTCTCGTGATAGTCGTGATGATTGGACCTGTCTATCAAGTTCAAGGCTTAACAAAACCAACTCACCAAACCAATTTTGTTCCAACTAATCAGTGCTAAGTAGCTACAGGTTTTCAAATCAACAAAATGACAAGGGTGCCCAGATTTATGCACCTGTCAAACTTTGTTTTGATGCATACTGCTCATTTTCTGTTCATCCACTCTCTGAAATATTACTGAGTCCAGCAGTTTTTTGATGTACGCATCAAAATGAAATTGCTGACCCAAACACGTACTGATTTATAAATGAAAATAATAGAAATTGTCAGAGGTGCCTAAACATTTTCATACCACTGTAGATACTGTATGAATGTGAGTGTGAATAGTTGTTTGTCTCAAGCCCTGTGAGGAACTGGTGACTCATCTCCTGCCTTTGCCCTAAGTCCGCTCGGTTCGGCTCCAGCACCTCCTCCTGTGAGGATTAAGGAGGAGGAAATGAATGAATGGTCACACCCTGTTCTTGGCATCTACTGTAGGAATTGACAGCCAGATTGGTCTTGATAGTTCAGAGACCATTGGATGGCATTATGGCTACTCTGGCCACTAATATACAGTCTATGTTCCTGACCAAAACTTAGTCATAGTCTCAATCTCAATGCAACAGTTAATGCTATCATTGTTATTTTTGTCTGCAAAATATGTGCATCATTATGGGAGACAGAAGAAATTAATCGGTGGAGTTGTTTAGTTGTAAAACGTGTTTTACGAAAGATGTATTAAGAAAACAAGACAAATGATTAATTATTAGAGCCTTTCTTATGTCCATCGTACACAGTAATGATGTATCGGAGCAGCTCACACTCATAAAAGTCCATGCACAGTTTCTGAGAACTGTGAATAATGAGTTGTCATTTCTACCTTTTTTTTTACCAGCAATATCTCCTCTCCTTCATAGCACTGTTTTATAGAATGAGTGGCTCCACTATGTTTAACGCATCATTTCCCTCCTCATTGTGAGTGGGGAGGGGAGAGAATGAAGGTGAGGAGGGGGCCTGATGTCCTTGCATTTTATTGCCCCCTGCTTGTCCTTCCAGCATGGCTGGTCAGAGTGGTGCCCTGGGTGTTACAAATAAGCAAATGCCCTTTTCATGCGAATACTGAACTGGCACGAATCTCTCATTTTTATATGACCCAAAAGACCTGAGGGGGGGGGGGGTCCAGCCTGCTTACAGCATTTTTAATATTTCATCATGAAAGACTTGAAGGATAAGCAGTCAGTGAATCATGTTTAACATGAATTTCAGAAATTAAGGACGCAGGATTAGATGTCGTTACTGGACGGCATTAAAGGAATTAAACACAGCTTCACGCCTTCTTAGATAAACCAAGAGAATTGTGAAGCAGCTTGGTCAGGTCGGCTTCAAGATCCCATCAAATCAGCCTCACTTCGACGGATCAGAAACAAGCGCCCTGTCCGGTGCCTATTTCAACACTTGTATCTGCATTGAACTTATGAACCTTCTTTGAACTATGGTTTCAACTGGGCTTCTTGCATTTAATGAGCCATGACTAACTGGTTTTACTTTTCAATTTAATTACAGATTGCTAATACGCAACTGCCTCAAATTGTTCATAGCTGGGTAATTTTAATTTTGCCTTCCTAAATTGATTTATTTAAGCTTAATGAAAGCGTTATCTTTTAAATGCACCATCATCACTATAGAATCTCATTATGGCCACACATTACTGTAGACTAACAGGAAGGAAATACAGTATGCTAAGAAAACCAATAACAGACACTATAAATAATGGTTCATGTGCATTTTGAAAGTTATTTCAGTAAATTATTGTACGTGGTCTTGATTTGATGAGGAGAAAAAATAACCGTACTGAAGCTTCGTGCATATCAATTCAATCACAAATCAGTTCCAAGCCATACTATTAAATATTATGTGTGGTGCTGAGGTTTGAGCTTCAAACCCCATGTTTTCTATCCTCTGACCACAGCAGGGAAATAAAAACAATACAATTTGTGTCTTGTGTTTTTTGTGTTGCAGTTTTGTTTTAATATTACACAGTGATGCTGTATGAAAGACCCGGGCCCGGCGTGGCTAATCAGAGGACTGTGACTGTTCCTGGTGGGCTGGTCTGGTGTTTGGGCCACGAGGGCTGGTGTTGACCTGTTTTTTTTTGGGCCAGTGTTCAGTCATGACACGGGGTTGATCATGTACGCTGCTACCGCTGTCCTTGGGCGACCTCCACCTCCACTGGCAGCTCTTTTTTTTTTGATGTAACATGTCCATGCACTCGGTCAGTGGTATTAGAATGATGAAAAATAGAAAGAGAAAATTAGGCACAGAGAAGGTACAAATTAAAAATAGAGGAAAGCTCCGGAATTTGACGCAGCCAAATGTGTTAAAAATAGCAACAATTCAAAGTGTCCGCAGTTCGGAACCCGAAACTCTTTTAAACCATACGACAGGTCTGGCCAGTCCTGTGAGCATGAAGTAGGAAACCCTCGTACAGTAACGATAAGTCGCGTAGTGGCACAGAAGTGCAGTGGGCCTGTGACTCAGAGATCGTGGGTTTGAATCTGTCCTCTGGAAGACAGATTTTTTTTTGCTTATTTTCTTTATTTCCACCGTAAGCCCATGAGTTGTTCACGTACATGTTTTTAATAATAATAGGTCATGATCCAAAGTGGACCGGTCTGACGCATGACACTTCGGGGTTGAAAATAAGTCCCACTCCAGCCCTGGAAACACCTATTTAAGTTACACATCACCAAAGGAATTGCTACATATAAAAATGTATCCCTGGAAAAGAATATGAATATAGGACATAGATTCAAGAGTATGATAATAATGATGGACTACTGAATCATTTGCTCCATTACAATGCATGTTAACAATGGTACATGCACTGAAAAAAGCTGTTGGATCATCATAAAAATACAGACTCTCATTGCATATATTAGTTATGTTTAGTTTACACATTTTTGTTCCAATTCATATTTGTGATCATCATTTATATGCTGTTTTTATACCGTGTATTTGTGACTTACTCCATGTATAACTGCATCCAGTTATGCCTGTTTCTATAGTTCACTTTGTCCCTGAGTTTGTACTTTATTTAGTGAATTTAACAAATGTGTATGAGTTTCCCATGTGCTCCTATCCCAAGAGCTGATTGGCTGAACGGAGACAGTGGCGCAGATAAAGGCATCACGGTCGAAGCCGCGCTCTCTCTGACTCCACATACGGCCGCTGACAACTTTAGTTTTTTTGAAAAATCTAGTTCTACTTGTCATATTTGAGTTGAGATTTACTAGCAGTCTTGTCTTCAGTTTTAATTCTGTGGCACTGATCGTGTTTTAATTTAGGGGAGGAGCTGGGATCTGACGGTCAACTGCTCGGTTGGTCAGCGGGTTCCTCCCTCTTTTGTTTATCGCTGGGGCTCTACTTCCTCATCATTTGCATGAACAGCTGTATTATTTTCAAATAAAACCTGAGTTAACACTGCAGCGTATCAAGGCGTCTCGTATGTTCTAGTCTCCTTGAGCCAAGTTGTGAGGTTATGACTTGCATCACTTTAAGTGTCAGTGAGGAAAATATTTGAACCTGATTTTTTTAAACATTATGAGACATCCCCACTCCTTTTACTAATGGTAATTAAATCCAATACACACGTTTTGGAACAGTCAAGCAGCCCCAATTGTAACGATGAAATAATAGCCGTTTTATTATGGAATTAATGAAAGGCTCCCATCCCGAAGGCCGCTTCATCACTGTCCACTGCACTATTGCATGAAGAGTCTTGAAAGCAGAGCATCACCCTACACACAATGCGGGAATCATCATTCATCTATTTAATTGCTAATTTAACACCTTACAACAATAAATAACACACAGTATGTAAATCCACACAAGTGCATCGTGCTAATGTTAAAGATTTCACCTCATGTCCTTACAGCCTGCTGCCTGACATCTTCAGTGAAACAGCCCCTTGGGACTCGGATAATCTGTGCAGCTCTGCCACGGAAGCAGGGGCAGGAGGTGGCGTCTCAGGAGAAAACACATACACTTCTCATATCAGCACAATAAATCCCCCAGGAATGAATGAAATCTACCAGACTTAAACAAACGAATCCTGTACAATAGCCAAAGCACCTTGATGGCTTTTTGAGTGTGGAAACAGTCTACACTTCACTGTGTAAAAGGATGACACACAAAATGATAGTGGTTCACTCAAGGCCTACATCTATGTCTTAATCGGACTTAATCAGTTTCGCTTCATCATTGCGAGGACAGCCAAGCCATCCCGAACACTTCCATCGACTTTCCGTTTCCCCTCTTCCACTCTCGCTGCAGTATGACAGACAGCTGTGACCTAGTACACAAGGCAGTTTAATGGTCTTCAGTAAGATTAGACCGAACAACAAAGGCCACAACATTGTAAAATATACCGAAGGACGTTTTGAGCTGAATATATAAACTCATGCTTTGTACAGATGTTTGTAGTTTTTTTAAATAGGCTCCAAGAGAAACACCGTTTAAATTGATACCTTCCTTTTTGCCTATATTTCCAAAAACTTTGCAAAGTAGTGTTTTGTTGTGATGGATTTTTTTTTGCTTTCTGGATTGTTGAACATTTCAGATGCACAAAGAATGCTCCCTCAAGGCTCTAGGTAGAAATAGTCAGAGATGCATTGTTTACCATTTATTTGTTGCAGGCATCTTTGAAGAAAAAAAAAAAAAAGCATATATATGAAACAACCGTCCTGCGTGTCTGCCACACATCCTGGGACTGTGGCCAGCTGAATGTAAATTTTAAGGCAAAAAACCGCCACTGTCAAGTAAGTCTTTGTGAAAATAACCACATCAGAAATCCAACAGCTTGTGTCAAGCACTCAGCTGACACCTTTGATACAGCACGGCTCAGCCTTGCTCATGTCATGCTAGAATTGCTTTTAGCGGAGCTGAGATTTTGAAGGCGACTTTGTATTGAGATGTTCCTCCCTCTCTTCATTCCCGCCCTCTCTGACAGAAGACACATTGATAAGGACAGACAAATGGAGAGATGGGGGGGCAAGGAAAAGAAAGGAGGAGGTGCAAGCCGTGACAGGGAGGTAATAACTCCACACCTCGCCTGCAGAGGAGGCATCAAAAGAACCTTGACTCATATTAATTCTGACAGACTCTGGGCACAACCCATCAATATCCTCCACCTCCATTAAATCAACCTCCAAAAACCAAGCTGGATACCTCCTCATAAAGCCATTGTCCTGTGACAAAGACCTTAACGAGAAAGCAGGTGACAGATGCACACATCTTGAGACAGGTAACGCCTAATAAAAGAGCCTTTCATATCCCATGCTGCTGCTTACCGGAGCAGCATTCAAACAGACTGTGGGTGGATGAGAAGGTTACACAGCAAACATCTCACAGATCAGTGCTGCTCGGCTACGCCGAAGGACATCGCTGTCCTTATCGCTCAGTCCCTGCAACATAAACTTGGCTGTTAAAACAACCAGAAAAAGCTGCTTTTAACGTGTAGATACAGCTGCATTGTTCATAGAATTTCATTAATCACTGCTCAACAGACTTATGCCTGATAAGATGTCAAAGATAACTGATGAAGCTTCACAGACTAATGAAAGAGTCTTCATAAACAAATGAAAAGTTCTACGTTATGGTTTCAGCACATTACTTATTGTAGCACATTACTGCACTGACACCC
The DNA here is from genome assembly GCA_029823295.1 of Pseudamia nigra. NCBI lineage: Eukaryota > Metazoa > Chordata > Actinopteri > Kurtiformes > Apogonidae > Pseudamia > Pseudamia nigra. Next base: position 1,818 of record JAQQAE010020728.1, on the reverse strand, counting down.
TCCAAAAACTTTACAAGAACTCCGAGTTCTGCCCTTGTGGAGGGAGGAGGAGGGGGAGGGGCAGGCAGCAGAATCAGTCATACAGACAGCGGGACAAAGTGTGTAATGTAGATCTATGATGCCGGACAGGGTCAGCGGAGGCAGCGGAGTGTGTTTTAGTGCACCATAACCTCCGATGAATGGGCAAGGTGGACCAGTGTTACGACGAATAAAATCGGGGGGAAAAAATCCATTGTGCATTGCATTAATTTCTATTGGTGATGAGTAACGCTGGGGAGTTGCATTGTTCCCTACAATTTGAAAATGCTTGTGTTATTCTCTTTAATCTATATTTAGAAGAGTACTTTGCATCTCAGTGTATCTGTCATCTAATTGCTTGCTTGTTGTCAGTCAATATCAATTTCTTGTTCTAGTGTATTCAGTTTAATTTGGGTTGCAGCTCATTGCGCAGATTTCCTGTAGCGAAAGAGAAAATTTAAACTCTCCAATACAGGCCTCGATCCTGCGAGCATATCATTTAGACTGACAACAGGGGCACAGGCAATTGAAGTGAACTTAAGTCTACATCCTCCACTATAAATAATATTTAATCCTTCTTTGGAATGGAGAATTGGTAATGAGTCCCTGAACTTTTTTGATGCATCACATTGCCTTCAGCTATAGCTGACACCAATAGGATATAAACCAGACAGCTTTCTATAGCCTACAATGGTAAGATACAACAGCGTTTTCAAGATCACATCAATCAAATAAAGTCTGGTTAAATCAGGATGTTGAAAGGCACCGAGTCCTTTATCTGAAATGTGAAAGATGAGAAAAAGGAAAGCGGGAGTGTGGGAAACACTTTAAAGCCCTGTATTCCTTTGAGCTATTATTAAAAAACAAAGACGTATGTTCGGGTATTTGAACTTTCAGCCAGGAGAAATAGTAGCTAAATATGAAAAAGACTTACTGTGCAGAAATCTAATAAGGAGGAAGTATAGGCTCATATTGTCGCATACTAATACCACTAAGGTGCTATTCTCACTTATTCTCACTTTTAAATACCTAGAAATGCCTGATGTCGCGAATGCATTGACCTGAATGCTAGTAACAAAGTCAGACGTTTGCTTCACCTGCTTTGAACCAAGCACTGAGAAATCGCAGCTGCATTTCCGGAGCTGAAACAATTATATTAGTTTTTTAATTGCTTTATTAACTGTTTTGCATAATTCCTCATCTGGCCTCCAGGAATGCACAAGCCAGTCTATCCAGTCCAGTAACATGCTTATCTGTAACCCAGCTATGAAAACATGTTGCCAGCTTTAATACACTATCCTGCTGCATCACACTGATACAAAGTGAGTGTAATATTACCTAAATAGTGAGTAAATAGATTCCATGGAGAATAATAGCCGTCAGCAGTCTGATCCAATAAAGAAGTAAGCAGAGAGAGCATGAAGGGAAGATGAATGAATCTTATTAAAGAGTACTGATGCCTGGTCAGCAGTAAAATGAAGAAAGCCAGACTGGACCGCACCAAGCGCAGCCTTTACGCCGCCTCGCTCCTGTTTGCATTTCACCTGGTTGTCTGGAAAGGTTGTGCTGATCAGGGATCAGGTCATTCCAGTTCAAGGGCATATGAATTGGCTTATAACTGAGAAATTTCCCCAGCAGTTGAAAGAATCAAAGTGTTATTAAGCCTTTTGTAAAAGAAGGAAATTTAGCTGCCATTCAAATCTGTTATGCACTTTGAGCCACATCTCTGTGAAGATTCTCAGTCATCCAGGTCATAGTATCCAAGGCGTGTGGTTTTTTCTTCCATCGACTGGACTGGAA
>JAQQAE010020726.1:0-10623 GCA_029823295.1 Pseudamia nigra | reverse complement strand
AACCTCTCTTATCTTTTTAAATGGGTGAACTTGCACATTTTTACATTTCCCAATAATTATTGTCCCCACTGTATGTTCCATCACACACACCAGGAACCACCAGTTCCTATCACACTCAGGAAGTGACACAATGTCGACAGTTGTAGAAGAGCAGAAGACGCCTTGTGTTACTATACAAACAGCCTGATGGAAGTCTGACTGGTCCAAGACCCTGATGTTTTACTTTCATCTAAACAAGAGTCCATTTAGGCCGTATATTAGTTTGGATCATTATAAACAGGCCGCTATCTTAAAACTGTTTAGTTTGTCAGGAAGGAGCTGAAGAAGAGCTGAATCACACTGTATGATTGTGACAATGTACCCTCATTCGTTCTCAAATACACCTTCTTATTCATAACCTTCTTCTACCACCTGAGGGAATTTCGTGCTCATAAATGCTAATATTTACATAAATTGCACTTAACTGCACTTAAAATAAAGCCATATCTTTATGAGAGCTGCATAATGGAAGTTTCCATGAGCAGAGAGTATACTGTACACGTGAGTTACTTTGATCAAATTCTATAAAAGTCTGCTTCACAACACAACAGAAAGTGACTGAAAGAGAAAGGGACGTGACATGTCAACAGCTGAAGACAGGAAGAGATAAAGGGGTTAGGAGTAACAGGAAGCGGCGAAGCCTGAAGTGGAGGCATCACGCTGGCCGTATGCTAAGAGTTGGGTGTGATTAGATGAGCAACATGAGCTAACTTTATCAGTGATATGCTTTTAGCCTTACGTGTGCTGAAGGTTTCTGCACTTTAACACCTATCTCTCCTCATGTTCACTTGCAGAAATGTCAGAAACACTGCTCAGGCATATTCCTGGAAACTAAAATGTAAACTAAAATGTAGAGTCATAGAAATAGGTTGACTAATGTTAGACAAGAAAAAAGGCACCTCCTTAACTTAGTGCAACTTTAACAAGCATTTATATTAACTGATGAGACAAACTAGAAGGCATTTGCTATTAAAACATAAATAAAACTACATTCAGCAACCATAAAAAGCACTCTAATGTTTGTCTTTCACTATTGCAGGATTTAAAAATTTGCAAGAGCAGCCAATCTGATAACTTGATCCCCACCCACGCTGAGGAAGTCCAGTACGAGTCCTAAAACAAAGACCCAATCAGTGACATAAACAAGACAAATGTTGTAGTTCCATGTTTCGTGTGATGTCATTGTCCTCATGTATTTGCAACTGATCTTCAAAGAAAAAACAAGTTAAATACTTGAGTTGGGCAATATGGTCAAAAAACTGGATCTTGATTTATTTTTCAGCATCATAGGTGAATCATAAACATCATAAACAAGTGTAAAATAATATGTTGCATATGTGCAACAGCAATGAACAACAGTGCACAGGGAGAGTCTATAAAAGTGTCCCCACTATTTGTAAATCAAAAATAAATTATCAACCTATACCATCTACCATACCATTTTCAGTATTTTCCAGCACTGCATTATGTAGTTTCACTAATGTGGCTTAGTATTGTCTCTCTGTTTACAGTCATTATTAAGAGTCTTTTCTGCAGTACAACTGTGTAATTATCCAACTTTAACATGCAACAATTTGTTAAACATATTTTTGTTTTGATAAGGTGACAACTATAAACTCCCAATCCACAGTTAAAAAAGACAATGACAACTGAAAAAAAAAACCCAAATTAAAAAATAATGGAGCACTATTAAGATTTACTTTGACGTTTTTAAAATTGCACAAATACAGTACAATAGTACAAACACAACATGTTACAGGTTTTGTCTGGAGATTCAGTCCTTTAAAAGAAAAACACTGATGTTAAAATTTCAGTTTAATTAATACCACTGCATTTCTTCTTAATTTACATTTTTCTCTAGGCCTCTAATAAGTGATCTGGTCCATCTTTAATATTCTGCTCTGTTCTTAAGATATTACGGCAAATAATCCGACAAATGACTGCCGTGCTGGGGTTTGATTACATGTTGCTATAGTAACTACTCTTGCCGATGGGGTCGGACCGAGTCGGACCTTCGTATCTTCTGTTTATTCAATATGTTCATAGTTTTACCTGAGATACACTTGACTGCAGTTGTGGTAAGTGTTTACACTAATAAGACCATAATATGACTTTGTTTAACACTGCTTGGTGAAGTTTTAGCATCTGTACAGCTAGCGGTTAGTTAGCTTTCCCTACGCTCCACTGCCACCGCCGCCGTTCATCCAGATATGGTTACATCCTGTTTTTGGCTCCAAGATGTCGTCCAAGATGACACTAATATATACAGTCTATGCCACAGCCTCTCCTCAAAAAGTTAAGCCATTTCTGTTAACTTTTCGGTGTTTATGGTGCTTTCTGTTCTTTTTCTTCTATTCGTCTGCCATGTGAGCTGTACTGCGCTAGACTGCCCCCACAATTTCCAGCGGCACTGCACCATTTTCAATGGATCATTGTGCATGCGTTAATTGCGTAAACATTTTTATCAAATTAATCATGGAAAGGAGTTAATCTGAATTAACGTGTTAATTTTGACAGCGCTAATTATTATATAGATTTGACTTACATTAAACTGAATTATGTTCCAAATCTGAGGTATGCACTAAATCTTGGGTTTGAAAACTTATTTCTGCACCCTACAAACTAATTTTAAAATGTCACCCGTCCCCACCCAAAATAGCTTTCCCACTGGGAAATTATTTTATATTTGAAATGATACAAAAGCTACAAAACACAAAAACATCAAGAAGATCACAGCATATGTGCACCAGCAATCACTACTAATGCTGCTGGTTCACAACAACTGAGACGGCACCGTGGCCACTGAAACTACAAGTTCCTCAGGAACTCACATCTAGATCTTGTCTTTAAATCTTGTCTTTTGCTTAATGCTTTTGCGATGTGAAACAATCCCATTTGTAAGCTGCTTGTGAAGGGAAAGGTCAGCAACCGTTGTGATCACTTATGGTATACAACTGTGTTTGGCAGAAATAATAACAAACAGACCTTTGACAAAGAGTGAAGCAGAATAAATAACCAGCACAAGTCACATGTGCTGCACACCACAGGCATCTTGTTTGTTTTGCAGTGGTGAGAGTCATGTTGATATCAGATGGTACTATAAGTAGCAGTGTTCATGACATGTGAAGTGGCTCTGATGTGTTCAATATGATTGCACTGTGTATTAACAAATGGGTATTCAGAGGGATAAATGTGTTTATGGTTAAACACAAACTGATGTGTGTACTGTATATTCACAGTGTCGGTTTAGGTGAAAGATGATGATATAAACTGTGGAGTGGCTCTGTGTGTGGGCACAACATCAGAGCATCCTCTGTTTTGAGCTGTGAGGTGGAATCCATCACTGTCAGATGAACCAGTGGCGTGGATAGTGTCTTTGTTCATTTGAGTGTAGAGCATCACTGAAATCTGCTGCAAACAGCTGATTGAAACCTGTCAACCATCTGTGTCATCTGTTCATTTTTATAATTCAGCTCAAACTTTGTGAAAACATATTGGTAGAATCACAATGCTTTAAAATGAGACATTCAGGTACCCGTGGTCACTGGCATGCTGCTTATACCAATCTATTGTCTCCCTTAGCTGGGAGACAATGTGAAGTTATGAAAAGCCACTTAGCAAATGAAGTGGAAACAATAGAGATGAAGGTGGAAATAAACAGCTCACAGCCAGTATGATGATTCTACCAGGAGCAGAGCCGGCGGACAGCATGTACTTGTTCAACAAGTTTATTTAAATGATTCAGTTGATTAGAGAAAGCATGATTTTGGGGGTCTACCAGCAGTTCTTAGAATTCAATTTAGCAGCGTTCGCACATCTGTGCACCTCACTTATCCTGTAAACGCTGACAAGTTCACTCCACCTTTTACAAGATCACGCACAGCATGACAGCTAGCCATGCTGAGCGACGATGCTTACGTACACATGTAAGCAAACATCCACTGACTCTTAATACACACACCATGGTTCTGTGCACTGGCCAAGCCGTGAAAGAGAGTCAAAGAGGAGACTCTAGACTTAAATTCCTACAGAGAATGACGTGAAACATCATATCGGAAACCTGAACTGGAGCCTTACAGTTCCTCCAAGTCACATTGTTAGTTGGGTCAACTATATATAGTAGAATACACAGTATATGACATAATGTTAACAAATCCAGGTACTGTTGGTTTGAATCTCACTTAAGCAGCTCATGTAACACAGCTACAATTAAAGACTCAAAATATGGTGAAATATCTGTTTCCACAATACAGCATAAATCGATTTGGCAATAAATTGGACTTGACTACACTAATGGGTTTATAATAGCACAGGATAGGGCTTGTATTTCTTTCCTGAAAGCCAAATCCAGGGTGTTGGCACAGGAAGTCAGAGAATAGAAGACCAACAATAATAAGCACTGTGCTTCCTGTCTGTTATAAAACAGCAGGATTAATTGGAACACACTGGTTTTGTATCAGCTGGTGGAGTATGCCTTCATATCACATCACTACCATCAATAATATTTTGTTTCTTAAACTCTTCATCTGAATCTGGCATTTGAACATATAAAACAATTAACTGGACCTACTGGTGACATGGCTGTGATGCTTGTTATGTAAATTAAATTATTCTAACAGCCTTCACCATATAAAATTACTAACTGGGGCATCCAGTGGACTATTCATGCTACTATAAAGACGACAATGTGAATACTACCATCTCACTAAGTCAAAAGAGTTAAATGACAACAAAGACTGAAGCAGATCAAAACAGATCAGAAGAGGAAAAGCACAGCGTGAACATCAGACACTGCAGCAGCATAGTAAGTATTCTATTCTTAAACACAGTCCTGCAGGTCTAGTTAAAATGTACAATATTCAGGAAAACAGAAGACTTTTAACAGTTCTACAATAATATATTTGCCTTCTCTCATCAGTTACACACTAGTCGCATTGAGTGGTTTTCAATTCACAGGTGAGTTCATTCGTGCCATTTATTGCCTTCTGCTTCAGACCATCAGTCGTCTTCAGTCAACAGCCCTATTAGTGCCACTACAACTACTGTACAAACACATAAGGTTGAATTCATTTGATTTAATTTTATTTTCTATATAGTGCCAGATGACAATAGAAGTCATTTAAGGATATCTTTCCTATAGAACAGGTCTATATGTTGTCCTTTCATTAAACAAACTTAACAGCCTTATTTTATCTGATTTGATCAACAGCATGCCATTATTGTCTCAGCATGGTCGTGCGAACACAGTTCTGCTCTTCTCTGTCAGCGCGTCAGAAAATATATTGCATTAACAGCGAACAAAAATATCACAGTTTTTTTTTTAAATGCTATGGTAGCTGCTGCATAGTTAGCTGGTTTGTTCATTTCTGCTAATTTTCTTGATTATTTGTTCACTTTATCCATTTTGTGGATATACTGTACATTGTTCATTTGACTGAATCGGTGCTTATTGAGGTGAGAAGTGTGTGATTCAACGTGTTTTTGGTAAGAAAATCCCAATAATCCCAATAATCGAATCGTAATAATGATATTCACAGACTCGCAATATTGAATCGATAAGGCACACACATACAGTATCATGATAAACTGAATCACAACAAAAGCATAGATTTCTATCATCAAGCACCTAGAGTCAGAGACAAAGACTTACTTCAGTGCAGTTTCATGTTAATTTTACTGTGTGCATGTACTGATTCACAAAATTGGTAAGAGCATCAAAATGAAGAGAATTAGAATGAACGTGAATGAATTACAGTACTACAAATACATAAGTTAGAATTATGAAACATGATGTAAAAAATAGAGAAAAACCAAATAAGTTTATGATAAAAATTAACTAATTAACAAGAAAAGACTGTTAAAAAGGTTTTCATCATTCTCTGAATTAAATTCTCAACTGCTTAGTTTTTTTGTCCTTGTCAATGTGAAAAGTGTTTGTGTCGGTGTCCTTCTCACCCCCAAAGCTGCATTCCAAAGGAAAACACTGACATGGGTTCAAAATTGCACAAAACCGCCTCATTCTTGATGCCGTAACAACAATAAAGATCTGTTTTATCAGCGTAACCTTCTACAAAGATAGAGAAGAACCCTAATCACTCAAAATGTGCATTGGTGACTATTAGTGTCCACTTTCACTGTGACTTAAATTGACATGATCAAGATATTCCAGGTCATCCTATTGTACTGAAAAATCCTTTTAGGAGTATTTGACGGTAATGGTTACAGGTTAGGTCTCAAAATTAAACACTTACCTAAAGTACATATATCTGAGATATTTATGATTTATTACCAGTTTCGGTGACGACGTGTTGGCGTGTTATTAGGAAAGTGCTGAGTATTGGATATCCTGGCTCTCCATCAAAAACTGGAAAAACTTGAGGAAAACAGAGGCATCATTAATTTTAAGAGCAACACCTGTACTTCTCCTACTATGTCAAAAAGTCTGGCCTGCTAGTTTGATCACAATATGAAACCATGTGCAGAATATAATACTAAACGTTACCAGACCATTAATAGCTTTTACAGATTTGAATATAACTAACCATTTGAACAAGTAAATCAGTATCTTTTTCATGGCATAAAGTCACAATGACTTCATGGCATAAAGTCAATGCACTAGATCAATGAGATTTAATGCTAATTTCAAAATAAATGTGGCATACTGTTCAAACACAGTTGTCATCTAAATATTTATTCTTCCTGTAAATTACAGAAAATGCTAAAATACAAAAAAATACCCCATTCATTTAAGCAAACTACATCAGTGATGAATATTTCAGTCAAAGAAGTTCGCGATTTCCTTTTCAATTTATGACACACACGTATACACTGTATATGTATTACATTTCACAAAATGGACAAAGATTGGTTGTATATTGTTATGGAAATATACTGTACATAGTAAACCACAGCAGATTTGTACAGAATTGTACAACACTGCAAATTATGGCAAACAGGTGTGATAAATCCAAGTAGATGTAAGGTAAGAAGTTTTCAAAGACATAAGTGATCAGATGGTTGCACCAAAAAAAAAGAAATAGTTACATAAAAAACCAGAGTGCAGTCACGTAGAAAGTGTAGGCACCACAACACTAACTGGAAACTTTAAAGTCGCCCACATGGAGACGAGTTCAGAAGTATCAACAGTTTTTTTATCATATGGGTAGGTCTGTGTTGACAATCAATTATTGTCTTATCAAACAATCAAGGAAATTTTCCTGACAACAATGTATTGTCTCAGTGAATATGTGCTTATTTACATGAGTAAAAACGATGCTGAGTGTGTTACTGGTTGCACTGCAGCTCCCTCACCGTTCATCTCACGTCCATCACTGAGAGGGTGAAGTCAAAAAACATGGAAAAGCATATCACGGGCACTTTAGGTTAATTGGCTGCCCGTCCGTCGACCTAAAGCCTAAATAATTCCACGTGTGCAATGTCGAATTTGGCTTTGAAACAAGCTCCATTTTTTTGGAAATCACTAAAAAAAATAACAGTAATATAAAAACATGATGTTATATCGTTAATCGCAATAATTTCGAGGGCAATATGTATTGTTTTCCAGTACAGAACTGAGCCATATGAATAACGTTGTGGAGAGTCGTACTGAATGACAGGTGGACAGTTCAATCCTGATCAGAATTGTTTTTTTAACTAATGAAGTACAGGTGTCCTAAATCTCTGGTCTTTGTACCGTCATCATGGTACAAACGATTAAAAAGAAGGAGCAGCGTTCACGTATAAAATGGTGATTTCTATAATTTGTTGATTTTTATACACCTTTTCACCTGCATGTGTTTCACTACAATTAAGTCACATTATACCTCTCACATCTCAAAAAACACATCTTAGTGTTTAATATCACTTTCATTTAATTCCACCTGTGCGCTGCAAGTTAAATTGGCCACTGTAATAAAGATGTAAATACCTTAACAAGTCAAATGTTAATTATGAATGAGGTCCATTAACTGAATAAATTAGACATCTATGAAAGGGTAAATGAAGCGTTTACTTTTCTACACTGCTTATGACTATATAACCCATCGACCTACAAAGGTCAGTATGGTTTTATATGACAAATGGGACTAAACTGTATTAATTAATCTTGAACTGCCTTTAAGTTAAAAACGAGTGATCATAAATACGCAGGCCTGTTACAGACAGGGAATGGTGAGAGGTTACATATATGACAACGTTCTGTCACAGAACACTGCCAAGCACCTTCTACAGAAAGTGAATTTTCATTGTTGTTTCACTTCCACTGGACTCAAACAAAGTGGGAGAGGATAAAACAGGTAGAGAAAAAATCAGGACACAGAGCAACGCAAGACATAGTGTGGTTGGTTTTCAAAATCTCGCTGAACTAGATATACGGTAATTATAGAAGCCTTGTGCTTTGTTGACATCCTGTGGATTAAGGCTCTTTAATGTGGCCTTGCTCTGCTTTTCATTTGGCTGCTGCTGGGGCAAGACAAGACAGGCAGGAGGGGTATATCTACTGGAAGGTGGTGTTGGTGTCCAAAGAAGTTCCAGTGTACGCTGCTCATAGGTTTAGCAACATGTGGTTTGTGTGTCTGCCGCTGACAGCCCTGCAGATAGTCAGTGCAACCGTCTGTAAAAGGTGATTTATTGCTGTGGTTCTGAACTTTTCCATCTATGGGTGTGTAGTGTGGAGAACTCAGGTGTGTCGTAAGTTTTAAATGGAGTCCCACTTGATGCCAGTTCATAATTATAACTGGAATGTGGGGTGTAATTGTGGTTGTTGCAACGTACTTGCTATTAATTTATGTCATAATCATGTAGACATTTCACAGCACAGACGAGAGCAGTGACTTTTCAGTGGTATTGAAAGTATGTTCTTTACTGCAGGGCAGATACAGTACTTCTGGTAAAAATAAGCAGAAGTGCACAGAATCAAGTAAATCAAACTACTGTAAATTAAATGAACTTTTTTTATGACAAAATCAAAGAAATAATGTTCTTGCCGTCAATGTTTTTTCTTCTATTTTTTAATGTTTTGAGTTTTTGAATGTGATTTTTTTAATGTTTTTGAGTCTCTTGCATTTTTGCATCTTTCATGTCATTATCAGCTTTCAGTGTCTTACGTTGCTTTTATCTTGTTGCATCTTTTACATCTTTACATCTTTTATGTTATCTTTCTATTTTTTGTTTGCCTCTTTTACATCATGTCTTCTATGCTTTTTGTCTTGTTACATATTTATTAATTACTTGAAACTGTATGGGATTTTTAAAAGTTTTCATTCAGGACTTTAAAAACAGCTTTTCAAAATTATATCTCAACTAGAAAGCATTCAAAGAGCTCAGCCCTCTACCAATGCAACTCAACACCCCCCCCCCCGCTTCTAAAGTGACCACTTATGACTGTTTTATGTTGACTGATATCAAAGTGTTTATTGTGAGTACATTTCTGGCTACATCACCCAGTTCTATAACAATGCATTTGCACTTCCCATTTCTGCTTTCATTCTTGATCGGCCAAGGCCTGGGTTTCACCAGATTTATGAAACACATCAACTGACCGTGTTGCTCAATGTGAAATAGACCCATCTGCACCCTCCGTTCTGCACTCGCCATGTGGAAAACATCTCTTTTTTTTCCAGCAGACTCTTCCTTCCTAACCTTTTACACTACCAGTCATTTCAGTTTTTTTTTCTTTATTTTTGTTATTTTCAACATTAATATTGAAGGCAAAATCCCAAACAAGTGCTACACAGCCCGGAATGTTTTATATTTTAAATTTTCAACTCAATGGTGAATTAATGTGTGCCATTTCTTGCAGTCTTTATGTGCTTCAGGCCATCAATTGTCTTGTGCAGAGGAAGTGAGGGTACACAGGCAATAGCCTTATAAGTGCTACTACAACAACTGTACAAATGCATTAAATATTTTATACGCTACATACAGTGTATGTTCAAATCAATAGTCAATTTGTGCCATTTCTTTCCATCTGTCAACCCCTATTAAAGCTTCTACAACTACATCATAAATCAATAGTTAGGTAAAGCGAAAAGATAGTCCATCATTACTTTAAGAAATGGTCAGGCAATGCAAAAAATCTTAACAACGTTGAATGTGTCCTCAAGTGCCGTCACAAAAACCATCAAACACTACGATGAAACTCGGTCCATGATGATCCCGGCTGCTTATTCAACACCTTTTTGTTTATTATATCATTCCATATGTGTCCTGTCACAGTTTGGGTGTCTTCACTATTAATGTATAGTGTTAAAAATAATCAAAAAGATAAAGTATGACCTCTGAAGGTGACGATGTGTCCACATTGTTGGTAGTGTGCTGTATCTCTGGATGCCATTTCTCCAGCACATATTTAGAGCGAATCCGTTTTCTACCTGTACCTTTCCATTTCCTCATGCCACTCTCTCTTTCTCTTTGCGATTTGACTCCCCTGCCTGGACGCTGTGCAGTCCCCTGGAGGACAATCTGTCTTTCATAGGGTCCGCGAGGGGCTGAGCCCAAGAAACAAAAGGGGAGGATTGGAGAGAAAAGGGAGAGGTGAGGAGAGGAGGAGAGGAGAGTAAAGGGGGGGGGAACCAGAGGAATGCA
>JAQQAE010020725.1:0-10623 GCA_029823295.1 Pseudamia nigra | reverse complement strand
ACAGGTTAGGAGCCACCACAGAAAAGGCTCTGTCACCTCTGAGCTTCCTCTTTGATTTGGGCACAGCCAGAAGCAGCCGGTCAGCCATCTATCCGTATTTGATACAGATAGATGGTAAAAGTGTAGAAAGTAACACTCCACTGTGAGTTGAACTGGGCACTCACTGCTTATAGCTCTGAGCACCACTTGGCTGTCAGGTCACTCAAACAATATGTCATCATTAACTACACCACAGCCTGCCTCGCCCTCTGAAACCCTACTTATGGTTTGGATTTTTAATAAATGTGTACTAAATTAAATTATGTGAAAATTGCTTTTGTGAATTAGTATGTGTCCGTGTCTGTGGGTTTCCAGGTGAGCTGTCCTCTGTGGGATGTTTTGTCCATAAAAGAACAAGGATTGTGGGAGGAGGCCCAGTGGGCATATCTGATGGAAGCTGGATGGTCAGCATACAAAAAGGGTATGGCAGTGCTTTTCTGTTTTATATTCTGCACACTTTCTTCCACAGCAGGCCCTTCTGCCCAGGCAACCCTTAGATTCATATGAAATGTATTAGGATCATTAGATAGTATTCATTTCTGTTCATAGTGGATTTAGAGGTTTTTCCGTTCCTCTTACAAATCACACGGCCACCTGCATGCTAACATGTTTCAGTACCGATTGTAGATGCAGTAGTAGCTTCTGAGTGATTGATTTCAAACACATCTAGATCGAACTAAATTCATGTTAACGTTAAGGAAGTGCAGTATTGCAGCAGTGTTCCTCTGCAGCACAGGCCAAGTACGGTAAACTTTAGAGTCAGGAGTTGTCTGAGGTGAGAATGGCTGTCTATACTGTAAGTAATACAGTGATACAGTATAAGCTGTGCAATAATAGATTGAACTGTAAGAGAATGTTTGTTGACTCACTTGAGTTGAATGGAATGATATCAAAATAAATTGCAAACTAGAAAACCCTCAGTGAGCACAGACCTCCCCCAAGGCAGCTCAGTTTCTCTTCATAGTGAACCCGACTCATTTCCCCCATAATGTTACTGCACCTAAAAGTAATATTCTTAAATTTATTGGACCCTCATTATTGGATTATTTGACCATGACCATTAGCATTTGGAATCACATACATATACAGTATAAACATTATCTTTTAAATACACTCATTCCATCTGCAGCTCTCTCCTCTTGGTCCAAATCAAACACATTAACTGTACATGCGTAGAAAACTTGATAGCGCTTTAGGCCACAGTGAGCAAGAGAAGTTCCAAAGCTTTTATCGTGAGCCTTAGAAAAGAACATTAGAATTACAGTGTAATATTCAGAAAGGCAATTATAGATTTTTTTTACCTAATAATACTAACACATCATTCAAGCTCTGCAGCTTCAACTTGAGCGTTTACATTGATACTCATTTCTGTCATAATATGTGTTTTTGTTTTCCATCTCTCATCTATTAGATTTTGGGACCACCTGGGAATAGTAAACATAAAATTTAATACAATTTGGCTAAATTTATGTATGTTTTACAGAGCTATTTGTTTCATAGGTAATTTCTCAATGTCTAATTAGATGACTATGTTCCTTTTAGATCAGTACACTGGTGTGGGGGGTCACTAATACGAGAAGAATGGGTACTCACTGACCGACAGTGCTTCTCTTCATGGTAAGTGCTTATATAAAATGTGTATAAAATCTGAATAATGTATATAAAACACATTTTGTTCACTTTTGCTTATCATTTCACTGTCTACTAAATAGATGCTTCATTGACGGTAGTAAAAGTGGAATATTTCATGAAGTATGAACTCTGTCCTGTGTTTCTGCAGTGTTCCAGACCTCAGTGAATATCGGGTGTGGCTGGGAGTCTCTGATATTCAAGAGGGCAGTCCTGACTGGTCTAACAGGCAGGAAGTCAGCATTGATCATGTGATTTGCGGTCCTGAGGGTTCCAGCTTAGCCCTGATAAGACTGTCTAAGTGAGTGTCTGAAACTATACAGTGTGTGTGTGTGTGTCTGTGTGTATGTATGTATATGTGTGTGTATGTGTGTATATATATATATATATATGCGTGTGCGTGTGTGTGTGTGTGGTAGATAATGGTTTGCACTTTCTTTGTCTCTTAAACACATCCAGGCCTGCCCTTCCAGCAGACAGTGTCCATACGATCCAACTGCCTGTGGCTGGCTGCTCCATCCCAGAAGGAACAATTTGTAAAATGTATGGATGGGGAGAAACCAAAGGTAATGAGAATCATCATTTGTATTCTTGCTTTCACGGTTACTCTTGTAGTCATACCTACTCTTCAGGTCAAGGTCCGCTTTTTCAGTGGATTGCACTTCACTTTCATCATTTCGACCTGGTCACTGTATTCATTTTTAGATGACTGAAACAGCATTTGCCTTAGTATATTATAAAACATTTTTCTCATAAATAAATGGCTATTGTATGATTTAGGCCATATGCTTTTCAACCTCGGGTCAGTACCACTTTTTGGGTGGCTGCATATATTGAGGGAATGAAAGAGATTGATATTCTTTAATAAAATGAAAATCAGAAAGATGTCTGCGTAAAACTATTTAGACCTCCCCTTATGATGTAGTAAGGGAACAGACCACATTTGATATCGTGTGGTGCGAGTTATACAGTGGTGGCTGCAATAGAGTGGAAATTTTAACTCTTTCAGGTACAGGACATGATGATGTGCTGAAAGCAGTCAACCTGCCCATCGTCAGTAATCAAAGGTGCAGGGATATGCACAGAGGGAGCCTCCACATCACCAACACCAAGATCTGTGCGGGAGGAAGGAGGAATGAGGGAGTGTGTGAGGTAAACTAGTTTCTCTGCATTCTTTTGAAAGTGAAATGTAATCAAACATGAGGTAAAGTGTGATGAGAGGAGAAACACTCAATTGAAATGGTATGCTCAGGACTTCTTGTAGAAGGCAGGCCTTTAGACCTATGGATAAAGTAATTGTTCCCAGTGTGAATTTACGAGGATTTTAGCACCTTAGTTCAGCACAAAATCAGCGCTTTCAAAGCTCAGTTTGATCTAAATCTCAAACAAATGTTCTGTAAATCCATAGGCTTAATATCCAAGCTGTTGTAAATGGAGCAGCTGCACCAAATTTCATCAATGATCAAAGCCTCGGTTTTGTGGCTTTTTAGCTGAAGTAGAGAGCTGTCCATGTTCACAAACACTCACTGTGCTGTCTGTCACTAAGATCATAAAAATACATTATGCTTTCATTTGAATCTGTCAAAAACGTAAAAGATAATGATGGCCATTTCTCCTCTTTGACATCCAAAATGTGAGATCTGTTTCTTCTTTTACAGAGGGATTATGGTGGCCCTCTCGTGTGCCAGGATGGTGACATCAGGGTTATTGTGGGAGTAAGTGTCCATGGCAGAGGCTGTGCTCGAGCCAACCAGCCTGGCATCTTCATCAACATACCCTTTTACACACAATGGATCTACAAGGTGTTTAGATATTATCCTAACCCTGAGGTCATCTAGAAATCCAACTGAATAAAGGGCAACATGGACTAAATGAAACCCACATCTTCTACTTCTGCAACTCCTGTGGTGCTCTCAGGACACCTGGTTTCTACATTGTTCATACATAGCCTAAAGACTGGCATACACTGTGCGATTTTTGAAACGCGTGAACATGAACATATAGTACACTGTGCAACTGTTTCAGCTGCAAACGCATGCAAATCCAATGTACACTGTGCATTCCGATGTGTAGTACACTGTACGAGTGAGGTTGGACAACCTTCTTTTTCAATCGATACAGGGCAGAAATACTGTCTTTTTTTTCCATTAGGCTTCAGTTTCTTTTCTCCTGTTTCTCTTCTCTCTTCCCTTCTGAGTGGCACCCAGCACATCTGCACTCTCTGCTTCTCACACACAGGCAGGCACACATGGCTCTAATAATACTACATTAATATGCCTATGCCTGTTCATCTGCACGGAAATGTTTAAACTTTTAGTCAGATCTGAATTATTGTTTACAGTATGTGATATGTCTGTGACATTTGTTGCTTTACCCTTGATTTCACTCACTGTTTCCCGGCGCACTGAGGAGAAAAGCAGAAAAAACGCATGATCATTAGATGGAAATCAAACATGTTTGAAACCCATCCAAGACGTTGAGGCATTTGAGGCTTCTAATATTTGGACTGGTCATTAAACAGTGAGGGGTACAAAAGGCATAACCTTTGACCACAATCACTTGAGAATGGGGACACACAGAGCTGCAGATTGTGTATGAATCGGGTCTGAAATCATACAATGTATGCCAGCCTTAAGTATAAATATGGAACTGAAACACTTATCTTCTTCTTCTCCTTTCGGTTGCTCCCCTCAGGTCTGACGCTAAAATTGCATATAGTGCATATCAGGAATAAAACTGATAATGTTCAGACTATGGAAAAGAGATTGAGCTCTTATAGTGAAGTAAAGGAGTCAGTACAAGTTGAATGTTTCAGAAACAAAGAGGGATTTTTTTGATTTCTGGGAGCTGAACTATTGAAACCAGGCAAACTACAAAGAGCTTATTAGCAGTTGTTTATGATTTTCATATAGTAGCAAATCCACCACAGTGATTCGTGTGCACGTGAATAATTGTGATTCCTGGCATTACTTGAATGTTTTAAACACCAAAGTGTAGTGGTTCAGCAGCTCCATCTGTAGAGTGCATCAATGGGCCACTTAGAAAACTATCCACTGGTAGGGCAATGTTAAGGGCACTTGAACAAGCTCCACACAACTCCAGGTGCTTAGATAAAGTGGTCCTTAGTGTATATAGTATTTTAATGAGTGTATTTGTGACACTCTAAAGTTGATTTGGGTCTTATAGATCTGTAACAAGAAAAAATGAATGTTATGTAGGCAGATAAATGATGTACAGTTTGCTACCTACATTTCAACTTTTAATCAAGTGTGTGTCTCAACTTAATGTCCGTTCAACTTTCATAACTCTAACATTATTACAAAGCCATTGACTGTATATATGAAACTGTTCTTTGCATACTGTGTAGATAAAATGAATGTAAGACAGGTAAGACATGCAGGAATTTGCAGTAAATATCACCTTCATGAGTATACACGGCATTTTTGGTTACTTCATAAAAGCAATTAAGTAAAGTTGCATCGTTTATGTTTTCCTGCAGCAGTGTCAGGATGCAAAAAGGATAGTGTGTTTGTGTGTGTGTGTGTGTGTGCCTGTGCGCGCATGTTTGAGTCCGCACTGCACTTGCCACTCTCAGACCTTGGCAGACCCCCTGTCCGTATCCTCAAGTATATTAGTGCCACAAACAGTGTCACTTTAAACTTTGTCATGGAGAGAAGATTCTTCATTGGGATGACGGAACGGCCCTTGAAACAAGTTAACACACCATTGCTACTCGAGTTAATGACTGTGATGGTGTTATACAGTAGTAAAACTACATTATGCATGAGTGAGAGAAGGTGTCTGTTTGTGTGTGTTGTATTCAACGAGTACTGAAAGATGCTGCTATATTTTATAGGCTGTACAGTATTGTCTCTTCATGTTCTTATGTTTAGTATACAGTATGTCTTAATCAATATGCTATATGTTAAACCCAATTTCAGTCATAATTTGAGATGTCTGTCAATATATTAAATGTTTATATTCATTTTTCACTTTTTCAGTGCATTGAATCCAAATGTGTCTCATGTCTGTTACTTTCCAGTCTTACTGCATAATTAGATAAAGGTTGTTATAGTCGCCTACCAGAAGATGGCACCACAGTAGCATTGAGCCTATAAAATGTGTTGTGGTAATCTAACTAATCTCTCTTTCTCTCGCTCTCTCTCTCACTCACTCACACACACGCTCATGCATACACATACCTGCACATGAACGATTTAAGCCTCGTGGCTCTTCTTGATCAAATACTATGACAGACTGGCCATATTTCTCTGTCACTCTGTTCAGACTTTAATAGACAGGAAGTGAAAGATAGATATGAAGGGCAAATGTGTGTGTATGTGTGTGTGAGGATGCAGAGAAGTAGTGTGGGTGCTGGTGAAAGAGTGTAGAAGAGGGGGAAACTCAGCGGTGGAGATTAAATGCTGAATCCATTGATGCCGTATTAAGGAACTTAGGGAGCAAGCAGAAAATACAGAGGGATCGACATTTTCTGTTGCTATGCACACTGTGTGCCCTGTGCACTGATGCTGACACAACAAGCACGTATACACTACACACAAGGATACACGCACACACAAACGGAGCATTCCATGATAACATTGTTGAAACATCAGAGTGTAAAAAGTTTGCTTTCATCTACGGGTCAAATGGATGGACAGAAAATGTAGGCATAAACATGCAGACAGAAGGACAGCCATGCACACACACACACACCCACACATACACGTTACAGAATGGCTGACTTGACCCTGGCTCAGTTCACCATGAGATCTACAGCATACATGAAGCTAATGATCCAGAGAACACGGTTTTTGTCAGGGCTGTTTATGCTGGCGTGAAAGCACTTGAACATTTGCCTTTAGGTGTGTGTGTGTCTCTGTACGTGTGTGTGTGTGTATGAGAGAGAGAGAGAGGGGAGCTGTTAGACACAGAACAGACTGTGAAAAGCACATTTACTCATGAAGCCAAAGGCTCTGATTTTCCATGTGAAGCCTAATTTTGAAGTGGCTTGATCATAGTGATAAGCTACTTCTATTTAAAATGACACACGGGACAATGTGTATATAATACTAAATTATGCAAATGAAGTCTCTTCTAATTAAGAGCATTAGTTTAATTCCCTAAATTAACTTTTTTGTAACAATAATGAAAGAAAAACTGAATTAATTTGCAGCATTCAGTGACACGTATAGCTTGTGGCCATAAACGGTACATACCACTGTTACTGGGCAGATTCAGACTGCATTGGATAAATGTGGCATTTACTGATAAATTTTAAAATAAATCTCTAGTTAGCTGACCATTGAAATTCAAAAGCACAATACTTTCACTTGTCACCACAGTTGGCTGATGATTACAGCTGCAGATCTACACCCCTGTATGTGCACGATAAATGAGGGTGTGAGAGAGTGAATGAAGTGATGAAACGGCGCTTAAGATGAGTAGGAAAAATTAAGAGAGTGATTATTCCAGGGAAAAGCTTTTATAAGCCACAGGTCTCCCATTACAAATCATCAAGTATCGGACTTGGTCAACAATATCTTTCATTATCTAATAGGGTCTTTGTAATGTCATTTAATGTCTCTTTAGCCATTATTTCTCTTCTCAGGGTGCCCATTTTAAGACTGTGTTTGAAGAATGTACATGCGTGTCTCAGTTTCAGGTGTCTACTTTCAACTGTTGAGGCAGAATGGAATGTGGGTGTTGGCTGTAATAAAGCTTTTAAATGACCCTGCCCGTATCAGTTTTTCATCCTGTAACTTGACACATGCAGTTCAGCTCTCGCACCTCATTTAAAATCAAGGTCAGTCTTAGTCTCATCTTGTGTTCAGTTAAAAGGCCAATAGTCAAACTTGGCAAACAAAGTAGATATGCATTGCTTTTTCATATATTTCTAAAAGGAAATACTTTGTTAGACACTGACAATAGGACCAGCAACATTAAATTGCAGCTTTCTCTGGGGACTCACTAATGCATATAGAATTTTCTCACAGCTTAAAATGTATTTGCAGACTTGCAGAATGCCCGTTATTAAGGTTCTTACCAGCACAACAAAACACAATTTTATTCAGCTTGCCAGACAATTATAACTCACAAACTGAAGGATATATATGCAGCATAAACAGAAGAACACAATGCTCATGAAATTAATTGTCCGAATCGAGCCAAGACCTCAATAAACTGCAGTGGGGCTGACTGACAGAATGACTGACTGACTTCCCAGTGCAGAAATGCGTAAGATGATATAAACAAAGTTGAAAGAAAATGGATGGATCATTTGATGTGGACAAATGAGCTCCATTTCTCCAGATTAGTGCATGTGAAATGTAGATTTGAAATGAAAAATTAATGATCTCGCAAAGCATAACATTTTTTGACTTTTATTGGTTTATGAGTTTGGAAATCAATGGCACCACAACATGTGTGGATGGAACTGACTCTGATTCTCCAACAGAGTTTTTCATTTTCTTTTGAAGCTGTGATGAAATTTGTCCAGCAGCTTCGGCAGTGCACCACAGAGTAAATATTAGACATGGCCAAAACATGCTTGTCCAGATACACAAAAGAGAAAGTATAAATGAGTCTGAGATCCACCTGACAAACCTAGCTATTAAAACTTTTAAAAAGAGTGCAAGTCATGGATCTCTCATTATGATTAATATTGCATTTTCTCTATGAAAATAAGGACAGTGATATACAGTGTATATACAATGATATACAACTGTCAATTAATTTCCTTTTCTGCCATGTAATGGGCATTACAGCTTACCTAACCATGCACTGTTAAGTGGAATTGGTTAGATTTGTTTCAAAAAGAGCTGCACAATTAAGCAAATCCCAACCATAATCACAATATGTTAACTTGTGCAATTATATTATCAGAATTTGAAGGTCTATAATTGTTTATTTTTTCCATTATTTTGTCAATTTTTGGTCATTTTGTTGACAATTGTCATAATTTCTTAATAATTTTGATGACATTTCTCCACAACACTTCTGTTGTTATGTTACAGTTTTTTTTTCCCCAGTTTTTTTTTTGCCTGTCTGTATGACTGAATTGGAAAAACTATTTTTAAAAACTACTGATATGTGCATTTCCTTCATAACATTGCAAACAGACACAAATCAAAATTGAAATTTTAGTTAGTTATGGATTTTTACTACAGTTTGTTTTTATGTTTCCATGTTTGCATTGTTGAATGTTTGTACTTATTTCACTGTGAAGCACTTTGTGATTCTTTCTGTGAAAAGTGCTATATAAATAAATTTTGCTTGCTTGCTTGCAATCACAAATCATATTATTGTCCAAAGTTTTCGCAATCTGTCTTTTTTTTAACTAAACTGTGCAGGTCTACTATCTCTGGTGCTTCCAGAGAAAAGATTTGTGGATTGTTACTGTGGGCCAGTCGGAAATGAATCAAAAAGGTTTGTTTTTTTTTTTTTTGTTTTTCCATTTTCACAGCAGCATACACAGGGTAAGTTTTTTTTTTTTTATAGCGGTAAAAAAAAAAAAAAAGCAAAAATCATCATCTGGGCATCTCTGAAAGACAATGGAGGATTTTTTTGTACAAACATCATCTTCCCGTACATTTTAAATCTACCAACAGTCCAAGGCAGAAACTTGTCCACCCAAGGACAAAATGTCCAGACACAAGCTGAACATTATAGTGTATGCAGTCCAGTACAGTACAGAATGCTCTGAACTGTACATTGGAGAAACTAAACAGTTGCTTCACAAGTCAATGGCTCAACACAGCCAGGCTCAACACTTTCTCGTCTACCTGGATCTGAAGGATAAGGGACAATTGTTTGAAGACAGGAATGTCCAGATACTGGTCAGGGAAGATTGATGGTTTGAGAGAAGTGTCAGACAATTTTTTTAACTCTTCCCTCAACAGAGGAGGTAACTTGAAACTCGATTTCTCACCCATGTACCACTCAGTGCTTAGATCTCCTCCTTGGCATTTGACAGCCCACTCTCAGGGCAGCGGCTACTCAGGACTGAAAGCCCACTCACACCCCTCCCCCAACGACTCTCTGGGTGGGCGTCCTCTACAGCTCTACAACTGCTAATATTTTCTTTTCTTCTATCCTTATAACTATCAGTACATGATATGAGTTGGGGTACATTTTGAAACATTTTCCATTTAAACAAGTTTAAAAAAAGGCTTTACATACTTTTGAAATTTGAAAATATATTTTTTTGTATACTATTAATAATTATGGCATAGCAATGTGATTATCCTGAACTCCACATAGTGTCTGCATCATATCTGGATTTTTCTTTTACTTTTAGCTATTTGTTGCTATTGGCTCTACTATAAATTTTATACCATATATAATTTGTTGGCACTGATTTTCATGAAACTTGAAAGGTAAGTGGAACTAAAATGGTAGGGCATAGACTAAGGACAAATTACATATTGGAGCAGATCCAGCAAAAGAAGCATATCCTGCAATATTGTCTTCCCTGTAAAACAGCTCATTTTGTTGAATTACAGAAATGCAAGGCTTTACCCAAGATATATGTTTTGTGAGTGCCCCTCTAGTCATTAATAGTTTATGAGTTGACTTCTCTATCTTTTCTCAGCAGACCCAGTAGATTTTTTACCACTGCTCACAGAAGTTTGCTTGTCAATTTAAGATAACTTATTCTCACAAAACGAAGCCTGTGGTTCAACAGGTGACTTTTTCCATGACGTCTTAACATGTGGATCAATGGATGCTTTCAATCAGCCGCTGTGACAATGGCTCGATTGATATTACTCATTAGTGAGTCAGTCAGACACCCAAGAGGCAACCTGACAGATGTGGAAACATGTCGACAGACAGGCATGAATGAGATGAATCATCAGAAACAGAAGGTGCTGGGGCATATTAAACAGCATAGTCTGGGAGATCACCAACTCAAAAGTGCTACCTAACTTCCGAGTTTATGCCCAGAGGTCTTTC